>PVKP010011718.1:0-60585 GCA_004027715.1 Plecturocebus donacophilus | reverse complement strand
AGGGGCTCAGGGACCATTGGTTCTCATGTAGCTAAGCAGTTCCAAGGAATTTTTTTTTTTTTGAGATGGAATCTTGCCCCATTGCTCAGGCTGGAGTACAGTGGCATGATCCTGGCTCACTGCAACCTCCACCTCCCAGGTTCAAGTGATTCTCCTGCCTCAGCCTCCCAAGTAACTGGGATTACATGCACGTGCCACCACACCCAGCTAATGCCAATGGAATTTTATATGTGCCTGTTACAGAGGGAACAAGAACTTACTGGCTGTGCTCTGAGCTCATTGCATGCGGTGCTATTTGTGAGCTTACTAGTGCTCCTGGTTAGCGCTGGTGCTTGGTACAGGATGCTTCTTGGGAACACAGCTTGCAGTCAGGCTTTGCTTGGACCCTTCTCTCATATTACATGTGTCTCTATGTTGATCTAATAAAAAAAATTTAAACTATCCCAATGCAGTTTTTGTATACTACTTTCCCTTATGAAAACTCTGTTAATGGAATTAAAGTAGTAGTTTACCTCTTCAACGTACACTAATAGATGGAAAGAATGGTATAGGAGATTTATGGGAGAACTAGAAAGTTTAAGAAAATAAGCAAATAAGTTTTTGGTGAAAAAGAACCAAGAAAGCAAAGGAAGAAGTTATTGCAGAAAAAGTATGCTGAGTGAGTCTGAAAATTTCTACAAGAAATTCAAGTTAATGTATGGGGTTAAGGATCACCAAAGGACAGGGCATATACTTGTGTCTGATATCACTTTTCATTTATTTAGATTGTAGCTCTGAAGAAAGCAAATGGTGATGCCACTTTGAAATTTGAACCATTTGTTCTACATGTGCAGTGTCGACAATTGCAGGATGCACAGATTCTGGTAAAATTTTGTTGTAATTATACTGGATGTATAGGTACATGGGTAGATGTAATTTTAAACTTTTAACTTTTTATAAATATCAGTGTGATTTTACCTTATTCAAGTAGTTATGTATTTGTTTATTATTTATCGATCTGCTCAATCTATTTATTTTTAATATTAGGAAAAAAGAGTACCTGATCATTACTAGGAAAAGATAAGCCCCAAGTTATGATTCCTGTTTTCTTTCTTAACATTTTTATTTATAAATTTTACTTCAGCATTCTATATTTTGTTTTTGTTTGCCACGTTTTAAGAAAAAAAACTGTGGAACTCCATGTATAATTAAGTATTTTAAAGAATATTTCATTTTTCCTCATTTAAATGAACATGAGATAAACATCTGTTTAGTCTTCATTCTTCTTTTTATACCTTTTATATATTTATGTATATAACTAAATTGCATTTTAAGCAACAACAATGTATTGAGTCTCAGTATGTCAAGTACTAGGAGCACAGTGATGAACAAGATTATAGACTGTCTTGGTTCCTCTCCCAAAGTTAGGAGAGAGCAAAAACAAACAAGTGACAGCCAAATGAAAACAACAATAACAACAAAACTGCAAATTGCAAAATGTTCTAGGAAAGGAAAAACAACCTGGTAATAACAGTCCAAAAAGCAGCTCACTTGAAGACAGGCTTCTCTAAAAAGGTTTGTTTAAGCTAAGACTTAAAGGAACAGAAAGAGCTAGGCATGCAGCTGGGAAATGAACATTCCAGGAAGATAGAAAAGTGTGTTCAAAGTTTCAGTGGGTCTAGAGAGTGGAAAGAAAGTGAGAGAAGGAGGCTGGGGCCAGGTCAGGTAAGGCTTTGTAACAAAGACCAGATTAAAGAGCTCGAATTGCTTTCTGAGTTGAGGGAAAAGTTATCAAAGGGACAGTTTTAAGCAAAGAGTGCTTTCTAGGTTTTGGTTTTGAAAAACTCAGTTCTGCTCCAAGTTTGAGTGTAGAAAGTGAAAATAGGTGAGTTAGGAGTAGTTTGTGGTGATCTAAGTGTGAAGTGGTGGTGGGTTGGCTGAAGGTAATAGCAGCAAAGAAGGTGAGAAAGGAATTGATTCTAAATATGTTTCAGTGTTTGAATCTACAGAATGGTAAGGTTGCCTGGAAAAGGACAGCCTGAGGGAGGAGGAGAAAGAGGAATCAAGGATAGGTAACTGCTTAGATCTGGCTGGAGCCCCTGGCTGTATGGTAGTAGCCTTTATCTAGATGGGGAGTGCTAAAGTTGAAGGAATGGGAATCAAGAATGTGATTCATATGTTAAGTGTGAAATGTCTGTAAGACACCTGTTTTTGTCTGCTAGCATTGCCATAACAAAATACCACAGACTGGATAGCGTAAACAACAGAAATTTATTTTTCTTACAATTAGGAGGCTGAAAGTCCAGGATCAAGGTACTGGCAGGGGTGGTTCTTGCTGAGGCCTTTGCCCTTGGCTTGCAGGCAGCTGCCTTCTCCCTGTGTCCTCTCAAGGCCCTTTTTCTGTGTATGCATGCCACTGATGTCTCTTCTACTTCTTGGAAGGACATCAGTCCTGTTGGATCAGGGCTCCATCCTTATGACCTCGTTTAACCCAGTTACCACCTTAAAGGCCCCATCTCCAAATATAGTTACATTGGAGTTCAGTGCATCAGCATATGAATTTTGAAGCCCTGAAGGCACAATTGAGTCCATAACAACACCAACTAAGTGAAAATTTCAAATAGGCATTTGGGTAGAAGTCTGGAAGGCAGGGCAGCCATCTCGAGTGAGGATAAACATTGAGAAGATGCCAATACACAATTATTATTTTAAGCCATAAGCCTAGATAAAATCACCTATGCAGAAAGTACAAAAGATAAAGGGAAGGGGGCCTGAGGAACATGAGCATTTAGAGATACTCTCCAAAACATGGTGTTTAATCATTCAGTGGCTCATGGCTTCAGTCTCTGTTCTAACCCTGACCTTTTATCTAACCTTGTTTTAGTCTCATTTTACCACTCCACATCCCTGATGCGTCTCCAGACTTGAACTCTCCTGTTTGTATGTCCACGTTCTGTTCTCTGTGCTAATCCTGATGGAGCCCAGCCATGCTCTTCTCTAGGCCTAAGCCTCTATGAAAGTCTAACATTTCAGGGAGCTAACTGAGAAATTCACTCATTCACCTCCCCTGTTTGAGCACATACAGACAGAGTGTCAGGCAATCTGCTAAGTATTACGGAAAAGTAGAAAAAGGTAATATCCCTCACCTAAGGAGCTTACATTTGTATTCTAGGGGACAGAGGCAGACAATAAGTATGTAAATAAACATAATTTCTCACTGTGATACGTGCTATAAAGGAGATAAGCAGAGCACTCCACTAGAGAGTGAGGGGAGAGCTGCATTTAAAGAGGGTGGTTAAAGAAAGCCTTTAAAGTTGCACTGAGCTGAGATTGCGTCATTGTACTCCAGCCTGGGTGGCAAGAGTGAAACTCCATCTCAGAAACAAAAAAACAAAAAGAAGACCTTTTTTAGGCAGTAGCACTGAATGGAAACAGGATGAATGACAAGAAACCAGCCAGAGAAAGCGTAGTCCTGATAGAGGAACAGCAAAAATAAAGAATTTGATGCAGGAAAGGGTTTGGAGTATTCAAAAAACAGAAGGGAAGCCACTCAAGGTTAGAGAAGATAGCAGAGGGTGGAACAAATAGAATATCATTAGTCATGGTTTAGAGCTTGGATTCTGTCGCTGGCTAGTCTGCAAGAATGGTTTGAAGGGGGTGAGAGTGAAAGCAGAGACTAATTGGGAGACTCCTCCAGCAGTTAAGGAGAGAGGTGATAGAGACTTGAATAAGAGTGGGCAGTGCATGTGGCAAGAGCTGGATGAATTTGAGGTATATTGTAGAGGTAGTATCAGTAGGAACTGGGTATAGGGAATGAAGAAGTAGAAAGCATCAGGGCTATCTAGGTTTGGAGCTTGAGCAGCTAGATGGATGATGGTGTCATTTACTGAAATTAGACTGGATGTGAGAAAAATAGATTTATATAAGGGAAAATCAGTTTCAGGGTAGAAATCTGAACTGGAAATGGGATTCATCTATATATATATGGTATTTAAACCAGGGAATCTCAAAAGGAGAGCATGTACTTTGAGCAAGGTTTCTCAGCCATGTTGCTGTTGGCATTCCAGGTGAAATAATTATTTGTGTGGGGCTGTCCTGTACAATGGAGAATGTTTGCGCTGCCTCCCTGGCCTCTACCCACTATTTGCTAGAGATTCCCCTTCCTCTTCTTTTGAGTTGTGACAACTTAACAACCAAAAATGTCTTCAGACACTGCCAGATGGCCCCTGGGGTTTGAAATTATTCTTGCTTAAGAACTCCTGAGCTAGAGAAAAGAAGGGACCCGTATCTGCTCCTCAGGGCTCTCTGACATTTAGAGACTGATAAAGTAACTTACAAAGTCACCCCAGTCAGATCAGAATTTTTGTGCTTTCTATACTTTTCTCATATCATTTCGACAAAGTTTTTTAAACAATAGAAGGGACACTGAGAAACATTTTAAAAAGATTTTGTTTTATTTACTTTTCTACAACATAATTAGAAGAATGATTGTTTTTGGTTACATTCTGTTTTATGGAAGCAACCACTAGCCAAATGTCAAATGTTTGTTATTGAAGTCTACTTAAACTCTTTCTCAATGACACTTTCATAGTTCATATTTCAGTATTTTCCCTATGTTAGGAGTTTGATAAAAATCATTTTTAAGCATAGTCCATATTGGCTAGCCAAAAAAAAAAAAAAAAAAAAAGGTTTTAGGGTTATATATGTTTCTGTAGTTTGTGGAGTCAAACAGAATGTGATTAGCCACAGTACCAAAATTTAACAAGTTTTATTTTCTTACAGCATTCTGTGGCAATAGATTCTGGTTTCAGGAACTCTGGCATAACAGTGGGAAAGAGAGGAAAAACTATGTTGGTAAGATACGTTTTGTCAAAGAGCAATTTTTACAGTGTAAAGTGATCCAGAGATTGAATACCCTAATTAGACTCGTGCCTTTAGTATCTCCTTACTCAAATCTTCTTTCCGTTCTCTTATTCATAAACCTTTAGTGACTTACTCCTTCCTACAGGGCAAAGTTCAGAGTTTAGATTTGCATTTGAGGTCTTATTTTATAATATTCTTCTCCACTTTCCTATAACCTGATTCTTAACTCTGCCCTCCTCATTCTAAGTAGGCAAGGCCCAAGAGCGCTGTGACATCATGGAAACAGTCACAGAGGGAGTTCAAAGTCCCCTGTACTGATACCTGCTGGATCACAGCTCTATTGTGTGAACTTAGGCCAGCTTCTCCATCCCTCAGGGTCTGAATTTTCTCAGCAGTATCAGTGGTCCAGCAAACTACTGTCCTAGGGCCACATTCAGCCCACATGGGGCGAGATTCCACTATACTCATTTGATTCATTATCTGAGGTTGCTTTTGTGAGACAATGGCAAAATGTCATAGTTGTAACATACTGTACGGCTTGCAAAGTCAGAAAGTGTTTACTGTCTGTCCTTTTAGAGAAAAGTGTTGCCAACCTTTTGACTAGATGATCTTAAAAGACTTGCATTCTTTTTGAGTCCTCTGGTCAAGCTAGCACTTAGATATTTTGCCCTATTGTGATCTCCTGTGGTATTTATAGTTTGGCATGGCTTGTATTGTTTGTTTTTGAACTATTTGAGATTACCCTCCTTCTACCTTCCTATACTCTCCAATTTTCTGTCTAGTTTTACCAATAACCTATTTCCCAAATAGGAGTGGATTACAAAAGAGGACACCCATAAAGCATAGCTAAATAGAAAATTTAAAAAAAAAAAAGGGCCTCCAAATATTTTCCTGATATTCAAAGTCTTAACCAGACGATTTTGCATCTACTGTTTATGTTCATCTCCCACTCACGTACTTATGCTCCAGCCATATAGAACTATTTGTTGTTTCCCAAGAATATAATGCTTTTTCATGTCTTTGTGCCCACAGATAAGTTGTTCCTCTGGCTGGAGTTCTCCCCACCTTTTTTTTTTTTTTTTTGAGACAGAGTTTTTCTCTTGTTGCCCAGGCTGTAGTGCAGTGGCACAATCTTGGCTCACTGCAACCTCCACCTCCCAGGTTCAAGTGATTCTCCTGCCTCAGCCTCCCAAGTAGCTGGGATTACAGGCCCTTGCTACCATGCCCAGCTAGTTTTTGTATTTTTAGTAGAGATAGGGTTCTACTATGTTGGCCAGGCTGGTCTCAAACTCCTGACCTCAGATGATCCACCAGCCTCGGCCTCTCTTAATTTTTGTCTGGTGAAATTGTACTCATCCTTTAAAATCCCAACTCAATTGCTGCTTTTCCCATAAAGCTGAGTCCTTTGACTCAGTTAATTGCTTCTCTTCAACATTTTCTTGGCATTTTGTGTGTGTGCACGCATGCGTGCACATGCATGCATGTGAGTTTCTTCTGCCATAACTCTTAAAGCTAGAGACCATGTTATAGTCACCCTGTATCTTTATGCCTTATAGGGGGCCTAGAACATTGCAGATGCTCAATAAAAGTTTATGGAGTGAATTTTTAGTCTCATAATAATTTTGTAGCGTTCGTATGGTTGTTCTTAACTTCAGTCCAGTGTTTGGCTTTACTTGGAATCCGCTGACTGTTTCATCAACCAAGCTATTAAGATTGTCAGCCCTCAAGCATTGAGAGGCAGGCATTGTGTATGATAGAGGAGGCACAGATTACTCTTGGCACCATACTCTGCTCCAGGAGCACTGAGACTCTTTGCCATCTAGTTCCTTTGATTTTCCCTTGAGATTTCTGTTGAGGTTCTATTTCTTTGTTTTCTTTAAGTTGTGTATTATGGCTTTCTAAGCTATAGTGAGATAGAAATTGTTTAAAGTTATTTGATTCTTTGATAACATCTGCTTCTCTGAAAGACAATGTATAGAATGCCTTTCTTTAGAAATGACTGTAGATGATGGGAAAATTCTATTTAATCTCCTTTGATTCAACTGTATTCAGCTAAATTATATCAAAGCACAAACCTAACTGCTGTAATGGAACTAAAGTATGTTCAAACACAGCCGAGACTGGGACTTTTCGTTAGTTACTTTCAGTGTCTCTGGTATCTAAGTCTTCATATCTAAATTGTTTTTACCTTATAGGCTGTCCGGAGTACACATGGCTTAGAAGTTCCATTAAGTCATAAGGGAAAACTGATGGTGACAGAGGAATATATTGACTTCCTGTTAAATGTGGCAAATCAAAAAATGGAGGAAAACAAGAAAAGAATCGAGAGGTATATTATATTTCCATGTTATTCTTACATGCCTAGGTCATCCTTGAAAACATTAATACATGCCATCTTCAGTTTATAATGCCAATTGCTTATCCATTTGTAGATAATTTAAAAATCTGTTTTATTATCATCAGTAATAAAAAAGATGATCAAAGAAATAGATGACAGTAGGTCAGGCTGCCATGGGTTCTAAATGGAGCATAAGGGAGAGTCTCCTATCTCTGGTAGGGCACATGATTACCAGAAGTCAAAAGAAAGGAGAGAAACATAATCATTTGGGAAAGACAGCCCAGCAGCCACAGGAACCATAACTGATCAAGTTGAGGGCAGCCAGAGAAGGGGTGCACGCTGTCCCTAGGTGTGATCTGTCAGAGATTACCTAGACTCTCCTGAGGATAACAGCCTGGTCGATTTTTTTTGTCTGATTAATATTTCACATCTCTGGCTTAGTTTTTTTGTCTGATTAATATTTTACATCTCTAGTTTAATACCAAACTCTTGTCATGGATCAGATCTAGAATTGCCGTAACTTTCTAAGGAGGAAGGTATGGCTTTCAGTTCACATCTCCATACTTCTTCTGTTCTTCAGCTTCACCTCCGGGCAAAGGAAACTCTTGTATTACTTTCTTTTACACTTTTTTCCCAACTTTTCTATATATAAAGAATAAAGTTTATATATGAAGTAGTAAATATTATGCTGTCTTTCATATGTGAAAATAATGCCACTGACCTACCATCAGCAAGATGCACAGTTTTGAGTTATTCCAGGAGTAACAGCCTTATAATTTCCTTTTTTTCTTCTCCCCACCCTTATGGCTACCTCACATTCAGTCAATCACTGCCTAAATATCTCTTCAGTCATTCTCTCTCCATCCATACTGCTTCTTTCCTCATTCATGACCATCGCAATAGCCTTGTTCACTGGTCTCATACAGGATGCTTCTTGTATGCCTCTCTGCTAAGCCATTCTTTATCAAATCATGCTTGTAAAGTGCAAAAGATTCCTATTGCTTAACTTGCCTGTTTACATTCTTTAATACTTAGAACTTTCTCTGAAGCAGTTAAGGCCAGAAGTGCTAGTGGTGGCAATGTAAAAGGGTGAAATGAGGTAGAAGTAGGCCACAAAGCCAGAACTGGGTTAAAATCCTGGTTCTGAGTTACTCCATCTGGTTCCACCAAATGGCTCAACTCTCTGGACTTCAATTTTCTTATCTCTAACTTCTGGGAAATGCCTATCTTAAAGAATATTGCTATATGCACTAGATATGTATAATGACTGCTCTGACTGTGTTATGTTTTGGACTCTCAGGACAAGATAGCCCTTCTCCTTCTTCACTGATTCATGGAGAATAAACCTATAACTATAAAAATACTTGCCATCCAGGCTTTCTCAGCTAGGGTTCCTCATTTGAACCACAGAATTCACAAAATTATTTGAGTGACTATTTTCTGAATTATCTCAAGGATTTTACGTAACATGTACCATTTTAGATGCATTGGAGAAAAGTTAATTCATGACTTAAATGGATGTCTTAGGTTACTAGAGCTTAATTTTCTAGCCACACGCTGGTTGAGAAAAAATGACCACAAAAATCTGGCCACAAAATGCTCTGAGCAAGTATTCTAACTAAAATAAAATTTTAAATAGGCCAACTACCCACTCCACCAGACTATAGACTACTATACATAAGTATTTACTGGTACCATTCCATAAGTTTACCACTTATTAAGCTGTAATCCAGTGAGACTGTTTGCTAAAACAGAGGAGGTAGCAAATCAGTTTGTCTATCTCCTTACTTGAATTTTAACAAGCTTATAAATATAGCCCAAGATCAACTAACTATACACCTGGTGAAGTTAATTGAGCTACTTCTACTTCACCAACTATAAAATCAAATTATGCTTAAATCCTTTGACTCAAAAATATGTTTTGAGATTATAATGTGCATGCTGCCATCAAGAGCCATGCTTATCATGTAAAATCTGGGAAAAATTAAGGGTAAAAATGTCTTGATACTGATTAGAAGGTTACATGTGAATTCAGAAAGTGAGAACAAATTAAGGAGCTCCTTTGGGAATAGCTGTATGTTCAACCAAATGCAGAGAAAGAGTTACTCTTCTGATGTTGAAAAGAGAAAAAATAAATACTGGAGGTGATGAGTTATGCAATCAGACATTCATTAAGTACTAAGATTGGTTTGTCATAGGACCAAAGTTTCACAATTCAAGTATCTATAATAGAATTTCCAAAACTCAAAAAATCCTAAAGAAACATTTCAGCAGTAAGAAATGTTCTGGAAATGTGAAAATTAAAGAGGTAAAATATTTTTAATAGAAAAAGTCCTTGTTCATGAGAAACAATTCCTAAGCCCACTTCTTAGTGGGAAGAGACTTATCCATTGGGTTTCTGTTGTTTCTGGAGCTGGTCAAGACAAGGCCTACAAGCAGCAGCCTGCTTTATAAACAACTAATCTGGAGACTAGAAGAGACAGGGACTGACACCAGATGGAGGAAGATAATTCATACATAACGATGTAGAGAAATTTAGATAGCTATTGACTAACTACAAGAGGAAGGCTATTTTTGTATTTATTAATAAGCAGTCAGCACATGGGTCAAATGAAGCCACCATTTAGCTATGAGTAGCAAAAAATTAGCCATGTTCTTTTCACCAACTGTGTAATGAGAAAATAATAAATAAAATATACAATAAAGTGGCAGAATATATTGTCATATAATAATGTTGATAAAGCAAATCTGGAAGAAAAGTAATTGAATTCACTTTCAATGGTTTTTTTTTTCTCTTTTTTGTAATAAAATGTATGTAATAGGAAATTTACCATTTTAATCAGTGGCATTAAGTACATTCACATTGTTAAGCAACTGTCACCACGTTTCATCTCCAGAACGTTTTCATTATCACAGACTAAACCTCTATACCCATTAAACACTAACTCTCCATTCCTTATACCCTAATCCCCTGGTCACCACTATTCTATTTTCTCTCTCTGTGAATTTCACTATTATAGGAAATTCATCTAAGTGGGATCATTCAATATGTACCCTCTAGTATCTGGTCTGTTTTACTTAGTTAATGCAGGATTCATCCATGCGGTAATGTGTATCAGAATTTCAGTTCTCTTTAAGACAGAATAATATTCCATTGTATTTATAGACTGTGTTTTGTTTATTAATTCATCTGTCAATGGATAGTTGTCTTTCCCTTTTGGCTATTGTAAATAATGCTGCTAGGAACATCATTGCACAAGTATCTGAGTCACTGCTTTCAGTTCTGTTGGATATATACTCAGAAGTGGTATAGTGTAATCAAAGACTTCTTCATGGAAGAAGTCACTGAGCGGGGCCTAAAATGCAGGTAGGATTTTTATATGAAGAGCTCTGCAGAAGAGGGAAATAGCATGATAGGTAAAAAGAACAGCATGAACAAAGAAAAAAGAGATAGTGATATGGTTTGGCTTTGTCCCCACCCAAATCTCATCATGAATTCCCATGTGTTGTGAGAGGGAGCTGGTAGGAGGTAACTGAATCATGGGAGCAGGTCTTTCATGCGCTATTCTTGTATTATTGAACAAGTCTCATAAGATCTGATGGTTTTAAAAATGGGAGTCCCCCTGCACAAGCTCTCTTCACTTGCCTGCTGCCATGTGAGACATGCCTTTCACCTTCCACCATGATTGTGAGGCCTCCCCAGCCACATGGAACTGTAAGTGCATTAAATCTCTTTCTTTTATAAATTGCCCACTCTCAGGTATGTCTTTATCAGAAGCATGAAAATGGACTAATACAGTAAATTAGTACCAGTAGAGTGGGGCACTGCTGAAAACATACCCAAAAATGTGGAAACAACTTTGGAACTGGGTAATAGGCAGAGGTTGGAACAGTTTGGAGGGCTCAGAAGAAGACAGGAAAATGGGGGACAGTTTGGAACTTTCTAGAGACTTGATGAATGGCTTTGACGAAAATGCTGATAATGATATGGACAAGGAAATCCAGGCTGAGGTGGTCTCAGATGGAGATGAGGAACTCGTTGGGAACTGGAGCAAAGTGACTCTTGCTGTGTTTTAGCAAAGAGACTGGCAGCATTTTGCCCCTGCCCTAGAGATTTGTGGAACTTTGACCTTGAGAGAGATGATTTAGGGTATCTGGCAGAAGAAATTCCTGAGCAGCAAAGCATTCAAGAGGTGACTCGGGTACTGTTAAAGGCATTCAGTTTTATAAGGAAAGCAGAACATAAAAGTTTGGAAAACTTGCAGCCTGACAATGGGATAGAAAAGAAAATCCCATTTTCTGAGGAGAAATTCAAACTGGCTGCAGAAATCTGCATAAGTAACAAGGAGCTTAATGTTAATCACCAAGGCAATGGGGAAAATCTCTCCAGGGCATGTCAGAGGTCTTCACAGCAGCCTCTCCCATCACAGGCCCAGAGACCTAGGAGGAGGAAAAAGTGGTTTTGTGGGCTGGGCCCAGGGTCCCCATGCTGTGTGCAGCCTAGAATTTGGTGCCTTGCATGCTTGGTGCCTTTCATCCATAGCTGAAAGGGACCAACGCAGAGCTTGGCCCATGGCTTCAGAGGGTGCAAGCCCCAAACCTTGGCAGCTTCCATGTGGTGTTGAGCCTGCGAGTACACAGAAGTCAGGAACTGGCATTTGGGACCTCCACCTAGATTTCAGAAGATGTTTGGAAACACCTGGATGCCCAGGCAGAAGTTTGCTGCTGGGGCAGGGCCCTGATGGAGAACCTCTGCTAGGACAGTACGGAAAGGAAATGTGGGGTTGGAGCCCCCACACAGAGTCCCTACTCGGGCATTGCCTAGTGGAGTTGGGAAAAGAGGGCTATAGACCCCAGAATGATAGTTCCTCTGACAGCTTATACCATGTACCTGGAAAAGCCACAGACACTCAACAGCAGCCTGGGAAGGCAGCCAGGAGAGAAGCTGTGCCCTGCAAAGCCACAGGGGCCGAGCTGCCCAAGACCATGGGAACCCACCTCTTGCATCATTGTGATCTGGATGTGAGACATATGTCAAAGGAGATCATTCTGGAGCTTTAATATTTCACTGCCCTGCTGATTTCAGACTTGCATGGGGCCTGTAGCCCGTTTGTTGTGCCCAATTTCTCCCATTTGGAATGGCTGTATTTACCCAATGGCTGTACCCCCATTGTATGGGAAATAACAACTTGCTTTTGATTTTACTGGCTGATAGTTGGAAAGAACTTGCCTTGTCTCAGATGAGACTTTGGACTGTGGACTTTTGAGTTCATGCTGAAATGAGTTAAGACTTTGGGGGACTGTTGGGAAAGCATGATTGGTTTTGAGATGTGAGGACATGAGATTTGGGAGGAGCCAATGGAGGAATGATATGGTTTGGCTCTGTCCCTACCCAATTCTAATCTTGAATTCCCATGTGTTGTGGGAGGGACCTAGTAGGAGGTAATTGAATCATGGGAACCAGGTATTTCTATAAGTCTCATGAGATCTGATCATTTTAAAAATGGGATTCTCCCTGCACAATTTCTCTTTTCTTGTCTGCTCCCATGTGAGACATGCCTTTCACCTTATACCATGATTCTGAGGCCTCCCTAGCCACATAGAACTGTAAGTCCATTAAGTCTCTTTCTTTTGTAAAATGCCCAGTCTTGGATATGTCTTTATCAGCAGGGTGAAAATGGACTAATACAGATGGCAATAGGTAAGCCATAAACAGGGATCGGTGAATGGTTCAGCTTACCTAGAAGATTAGAGAGTAACAATTTCTGTTATATAACTTTGCTGCTTTTCTTCCTGCTTGTGATATTTCTTTTTAGTTTCATTGTAGAGTTCTCTTTTTCTACCTCTTCATTAAATGCTGTCTTCCAAGTTTCTGTCCTTGGCCCATGGCTTCAACTAGTTCTGCTACTTTTCCATGTACTGGCAGGTCTTCCAAATCTTTCTAGAGTGTTGGGCCAACATATCCAATAACCATTTGAACATACCTAATTAAAATATCTCACCAGCTTTTCCTTAATATGTTTCTTATGTTATTCTAACCCCCCTAGCCATTTTCTTGGTTCTGATTCTTACCATCATTTACCAGTATCATTGTAGTTTATGCCTCAGTGCAAAACAGAGATGTGTATTACATTGATTTACAGTTATTTAATTGCACATCTTTTTTTTTCTACTGCAACATGGTCACATTGAAGATAGGACTCCCCCCTGGACCCCAAGCTTACGCACATACACAAACACACTTGAGATATCTCATCCTACAACATAACATATATATAGCTCATAATAGAAGCCCAAGAAACATTTATTCAATTAATTATAAATGATAAAGGAACTCAAGAGTTAACCCATTATATTGAGTTCTAAGGCAAAAACAATTTCTTGCTCATCATTATATTCTGAGTGTCTGGATTGAGAATAGTCGTTAATAAATGTTCACAAATTTAGTTGACTAGACTTTTTCATAAATAGTGCTACTTTTTTAAGGCATCAAAGCATTAGGATGATTATTCTGGAAGACCTGCGAGATGGCTTAGAGATGGGGTGAGTACAAGTAAACTCTTTCTATAGTCTAGGGAAGAAGTAATAGGACCCTGAGTAACAAGATGAATGAGAATGAGACTGCAGAATATCAATCAGACATGGCAGCAGATTGGAAATAGGAGTAACACAGAGAAGGAAGACTAGATAACAGATGTCTTAGATTCCTCAAAGTTGCTAGTCTCACCATTTTTTTTTTTTTTTTTTTTTTTTTTTTTGGTAGAGATGAGATCTTGCTATGTTGTTCAGGTTGGCCTTGAAATCCTGGCCTGGCAAGAAGTGATTGTCACACCTTAGCCTCCCAAAGTTTTGAGATTACAATTACGAGCCACTGCACATGGTCAAATCTTATAATTTCTAAAAATGGGTCTAAAACAGCTAAATAAATAACACACATTTCCCTGTATAGTTGACCCTTAAACAACATGGGGCTAGGGTCACCACCCCACTGTGCAGTTGAAAATCCATATGGCTTTTGTTGTTTTAGAGACAGGATCTCATTCTGTCACCCAGGCTGGAGTACAGTGGCCTGATCTTGACTCATGGCAACCTTTGCCTTCCAGGCTCAAGTGATCTTCCACCTCACCTTCTCGAGTAGCTGGTACTACAGGTGTGTACCACCAAGCCCAGCTAATATTTTGTATTTTTTTGTAGAGATGGGGTTTCGCCATGTTCCCCAGGCTGGTCTCAAACTCCTGGACTCAAGTGATTGCCCGCCTTGGCCTCCCAAAGTGTTGGGATTATAGGCATAAGCCACCACACCTGGCTGACATATGACTTGACTCCCAAGAAACTTAGGTGCTGATACACTACTTTTGACTGGAAGCCTTATTTATAACATAAGCAGTTGCTTAGTACATGTATTGTATATTATATATATTATATACTGTATTCTTACAGTAAAGTAAGCTAGAGAAAAAAATGTTATTAAGAAAATCATAAGGAAGAGAAAATATATTTACTATTCATTAAGTGGAAGTGGATCATCACAAAAACCTTCATCCGTATCGTCTTCACCTTGAGTAGGCTGAGGAAGAGGAGTGCTTGGTCCTCCTGTCGCAGCGGTGCCAGAGGCAGGAGAGGTAGAAAAGGTGGAAGGAGAAGCAGGAATATTCGGCGTAGCTTTTACTGGAAAAAATCTGCATGTGTGTGGACCTGCATAGTTCAAAACCGTATTATTAAAGGGTCAACCGTATACTTAGGACCAAATAAGTAAATAATATAAAGTGAAAACATATATTTTATTTTCTGATAGTTTTTCATGGGACATCCCCCTTACCCCCATTTTTTTTTCTCCCAATTCCTCTCTTATCACATCATCAGCTTCCATTCATCCTTGCAGCTGAGCCCAGGCATTGGATCTTATGACCAGGAGGATTTTGTGATTGCAGGTGGAGCACTGTGGCCCCAGCGTGCCTCCACTTTCTCTTTTTCACGGCATGCTAAACATGGCTTTACAGTTCTGCGGCTCCTGTTAAACCACGAGCTCCTTGAGAGCACAGACCACAGACCACTTCTCTGTGCTTCTAGTACCTGGCACTGGGCCTGTCACATTTATGTTGTTTTTTAATGGAAATGCTAGCGCTTAATCAGTTAAAATCTAAATACATAACATATTAAAATAGACATATTTGATATTTGTGAATGATGGAAGCCTAAAAGGGAATAAAATTGTTCCTCAATTTCCTCACTTCTGTGTTTTGTTTGAGAAGTCAAAGAAATACCAGCTTTCTGTTGCAAGTGGCTTTCTAACTGACACTGAAAAACAAGAATTCATTTTCTCAGGCTTGGCCTGAAAACTTATGAAGAGAACTAAGTACAAGTTATCTGAAGACTATTTGCTTTTCTTTCAAGGAGGGAAAAAACACAGTTGCCTGAACATGTATTTTTTTTTAATACTCAGAGCTCATTGCCTGTGAGAGTTGAGAAAATTGCACTTTTGAGAATCAGGCTTAAGTGTTACTGTATAAGGAGAGAACTTAACTTTTGACTTATTGAGTACTATTTCTCAAAGGATTTTTAAAGTTCTCTTAGAAAAGGGAAAGGAAAACTGGTATTTGAAGTTTTTATTCAGGAAAGGATCTTTGTTCCATTTTACCAGTTGTTTTGGTACCCTAAGGATGTAGCTTTGAATTCTCAGGTTCTTTAATGGTTGATTAAAGTAAGGCATACATTCCTCTTTAATTACTTTTTTTTAAAATGTGATCGATGAGACATTTTTCACAAGCTGTTAATTCTCTATGATCATAAAGGAGGAATTTAATCTTGTCTTTCATTTTCTAGGAAGAAAGTATAATCCAGAAAAAAACACTCAGTTACCTAACCCTAAAGTGCTGGGGAGATAAAGAGTATGGGGAGATAAAGAAGATGAGGTTGTATAACATGGATAGCATCTTATGATCAGGATGAGCCACACCATCTTGTGGCATGCTCAGATTTATGTTTTAGATAACATTAATCTAGGTCATTCTGAACAGGCAGTGTGGAACATGAGAAGGATACCAATCATGACATCACCTAAGATGGTGACAAGACCTGGAAAGAAAGATCAAACCAAGCATAGAAGTTTTCATCAATGTAAGGAACCAAACAGAGTATTGGTAGATGACGTGAAGAGCAAATGAAGAAATCTGGGGAAATGTTGATGAGCCAGTTGAATTCTGACCTCATATCTCAGCTCTGTGGTAGCAGGATATGGAAAGGATAAGCAGTCTCCACTTGGGAGGATCAATAGAAAATGGTGTCTATTGGGGAGCCAGGTTTCAGTAAAGGATGCATTAAGTGAAAGGATGTTACTATGGAACAAGGTCCGAAAAGTTATGTATGTCATGTTTCTCAGTCTTTTTAAATTTAACTCTATATCCCTTTTTGAGATTAATTTATTCATTGATAAAATATTTACTGAGCATCTATTATTTGCCAGGCACAGCACTAGCTATCAAGGTGTACAGGGATGAGTGCATAAGTTATTGAAAATGGACAGGATATGTACTAATCATGTTGTATATATATTAGAGTTATATGAAGTATTTAGGAATAGGTGGCTATTTGGAATTTTCAAGTTTTATAGGCTTCGCAAGTAGAACTTAGTCTGTTCATTGACTCAAACAAAGATGAAAATTGATCCAAATAGAGATCTATTCTGTAGATATCAAAAATTTCCTGCCATAGTCTCCCATTATAATAGGACATAAAAGTAAGATGAGATCTCTGCAGTGGCAAGGGGGTTTCCTAACTTTCAGATCATTCTAATTTGGGACCTAGGATAATACATTTATAGTTACCTTTTTTATTCAGTGGTTATTCATTCATTCATTCATTCATTCATTATATTCTTACTGAGTATGCCAGCACTCTGCTACATGCTAAAAATATAACAGAAGATAGGTAGATAGGATTCTTGGTCTCATGAAGTCTGTATTCTATAAAAGTAGTCATTTTTGAGAACTAACTCTCTGCTAGGTACTTACATATATCTGTAATCCTCAGACAACCCTGCTAGGTACAGGATAATAATATCCAGCTTTATAAATGTGAAAAAATCCAGACTGTGGGAAATTAATTGGAATTAGCTGACTTCAGCTTTCCCAAAGGAATCTTGTTGTCAAATGCATGCAACACACCATGTTGCATGCATTTCCCTGCTGCCTTCCAACATATACTGAAGGCTACTGTGTCAAGCAGAGTTTTGTGTTAGGTGTTAACATGTGGGTAGATAGAAAAGAAACGAGGCCTGGTTCTCAGAGAGCTTACAGTTTATTGTATCACAAAATCAATACTAAAACTTTAATAGAAAAATGAATAAAGGAAAAGAACAATTTATATTAAAAATTCAAATAGCTAATAAATGAGAAACATTCTATTTTACTTACAAAGAAATGAAAGTTAGAATAATGAGATATAATTTTCACCCATCCAGATAGAATCCAGATAGAATTCCCATCCAGATCACCCGTCCAGATAGAATGTGTTTTTTTGATGGTAATATTCAATGTATAGGTGTAGTGATCTCTCTCAAGTGCAAAGAAGCATATTTCTTTGAACATCTATTACGGAAAACAAACAGTATTTATCAAGAGCCTTGTAATGTTTATGCCCTTTAACTATGTGATCATATTTCTAGGTGTCTGTAGTAAAGAAATGGCTAAAAAGTCACATCATATCATTTTCAAAAAGGCTTACCACATTTTTGTTTGTATCAGGGAAAATTTGAATATAAATAAAGTCCAGTCTAGATGACATAATGTTATACTGCCATTCTCAATAAATACTAAATTTGAAAAAAACAATGTAAAACTTTATATGTAATAGTCTCACTGTGAAAAATAGGTATATGAATTAATAAATACATTAATTGAGACTTCATTAATAAACCTAAAAGAAAAATATTGAGAGCAGTTATTTCTAGTTATGTAGAGGTGATCTGTATTTGTAACCTCATACATTTTACAAATTGCCTAAAATTAGCGATTACGATTATGTTTTTTGTAATAAGGAAGTACTAAATCCCATTCTTTTTTACCCTCTTCTTTGACCCCTACATTTGGGATGGAAATTGAGGTAGAACAGAGATTGTCAAGAGGTGATTCCCAACCCAATTTTCAGGGCTGTTCTTAAAAAACTGAAAGCACATTTATTTCCCTAGAAAAATATATCATTTATTTGACTTATTTTATATTTATAAAGCTAATATGGGACAAAGTCAAATTTATATCTTATAAGCTCTTGGTATATTTCAGTCATTTCATTTCAGTACACACAGATATAACCATAGTATTTATTTCTTTACAGGTTTTACAACTGCCTACAGCATGCATTGGAAAGGGAAACGATGACTAACTTACATCCCAAGATCAAAGAGAAAAATAACTCATCATATACTCATAAGAAACAAAGAAACCAAGAAAAAGCACGTGGCCAGTGTATTACTAAAGAAAATGATAAAGAACTTGACAATGATGATGGTGACGATCTAGGAATCAACGTCACCATCTTCCCTGAAGACTACTGAGTTTTGGTTCTGGCGTGTCTTGGTTGTAATGTTTCTAGTAGGTTTTATAAAGCTGCTCTTTATAAGAGTATTTTAGTTGGTTGAGTGTATCAGCCATTCAGAAAAATAAGATGTAATTTCTCTACATTTTAGAGAAACCTATCTTATAAAAATAGTTTTTTAAAATAGCTTCATGTGTTTGCTCATTGAATACTGCCTTTTTTAGTCATGTAGAGATTCATTGCAAAAATAAAATTGTGATTTTTTTAATGCCTCTCTCTTTTTATTTCTTTCAATTTCTATTTCTGCAAAACAGGAAAACTATACCTTTTCAAGAAACACTTAACATCATAAAAATCATAATAACGTTTTATTTACTATTAACTTTGAAACCTCCAGCCTTTAAAGGAGAGGTCAAAGTTTACTTCTGTTGCCATGGAGTCCAGTGAGAAGTTTTTTCCTCCCTTTGGACCTTGTGGATAAAACAACTGATACCTTTTTGTTCAGGACAAAATATCTGAACCCTCTCTCCCCAGTATTTTTCGCAAACTAGAACCTGCCACTGACACAGTCTCTGTGAAATACATGGGCATAGTTTTTCACTAAGCCTGATCAGAAATGACTGCTAAGACCAAACATCCTAATAGAACAAATGTGCTATGGAAAATTGTAAGGATCAAAAGCCTTTGGTTTGAATTCTAATTTGTACATGGAAGTTAGAGGTCTTTGAGCAAATAATTTAATTTCCTAGGGCTTCTATTTCCTCTTCTGCATAATAGTAATTCTTTTACCTGCCTTATAGGGGTGTTGCCATTATCAAGTTTTAAAATGTGAAAGCATTTGTTAACAGATCATTATGCATATGCTACTATTTTATGTGTTTTCAGAATATACCAAGTCATAAAAATATATATGTAAAGGGAAATTACTAAGTAGTCATATAAATAATAATTATAAAAATACCAGAGTGTCAAATAAAAATTATATAAGGTAGTGAACATTATTTTGGGCATTTCCTAATAGTGTTATAGTTTATCTAAGTTAACTTTATATAAATTAGATTTGCCCTCCATTGGCTTGCCTTCTAACAGGTATGAGTTGGTATTCTTATTTTCAAAATAGGTAGAATTCATGGACATCTGTTGTCCTCTAAATAAAATGAGAGATGGTGTCTAGGTAGCTCTGAAGTTATTGTAAGGTTCTTTTTTTTCTTTTTTTCTTATCATTGTTCTAAACTGCTGTCTTTGGGGCCTATAAAATAAGATGCTGATATTTACTGACCCAATTTCTTGTAGTATTCCCACAACATTTAGGACATCTTCAAACAGATTCTTTGTTTCATTGTTTGAGAAACAACTTCCCCTGAGTCCTCAATCTCCTTGCTATTCTGCAGCATGTGGTGCTGTCAAGGGCTTCCTGAATGCTGTCTTCTGAATCACTTCCCTGTTTATGGCAAGTCCTTGGTTCCCTCCAATACTTTAACAGTTTTCATCATTTATTGCATCTTGAAAAAAAATACAAAAAGGACCCAGGACTCTCCAGGGAGAGACATTAGGTATTATATATACATACATACATATATGTATATATAAAAGATCGGAAGTTTTTCTAATTGTAAACCAAAGGGTAATAACTGTAGGCATTACCAGATATCTGTCTTTGGCCCTCATCTTGCATTTCTTGCTTCACCCCAGCCATCACATTAATTCCAGTAGACTTAACCCATCAGACAGTGATTCCCAGCTTTTTCCCTGACCTGCCCCCTCAGCTTTGGCTAACTGTTGGATCTCTCCAGTAGAGCTGTTATTTTTTAAATTTTTTTTCTCTTGTTAGACTTCTCCCTTCCCGATTCTTTGGCTTTAGAGTGCAGCCCTTGGTGGGGACTTTTTTTTTTGTCTGAGCCCACTGACACTTTCAGGTTGCTGGCTTTTTCAGTGCCTATGTAAGGAGGAAAAACAAGACAGAACAAAACAGGAAACTTGCCACTTTGTTCTTCAGATTCCCCAAATCCCCATCTCATCCACTTTCTTCTCTCTACTTGCCAGTGTTTGTTTTATATATAATGTTTAAATAGAAGGAATAGAGAAAGTATGCCTATTCCATCTTCCCAGAATCAGAAGTCTAATTTTAAATAAGTATAGATAGTATCTAATATCAAATCGTTGGGGTACATTGTTGAGGACACCTTTGCAAAGCCATCCAGATAGCCATGGATTTCTTATACCAGTGCTGTGCCCGTCTTCCAGCCTGTGTGCTTTGCTGCTCTTGCTTCAGGCTACTGGATCCTCTCCACCCTAAAGGAGAGAAGGAAATGCCTGGAAGTCTGTTTCCTGCACCCCCTGCCAACCACCACACATACTCACACTCCTTGTCTCATAGCCAGTAATGACAAGTGCAGAGCTTCAAACTATGTTGCCCAGAAATGGGATAAACTTGGATGTGCAGTCACCATCTAAGCTCTCAGCAGTACCTGGTGTATCCTGGCACTTCACCTGAAATTCTGTGGTTATCCTTACTTTTTTACCAGTTTCTCCCACAAGCAGCACCTGCTTAATAAATCAAGATGCTTGAATCATGTCTTATTCTGAAGGAACCTGACCTAAGACAGGTATTTAGATTATTTGGGATACATTTTGAAAAGGGATGGCATAAATATTTTAAGTAAAAAGACCTTTATATAATAGTTGATATTTTAATGCTGGAAATTAGCATTATAGTTGATATGCCAGAAATTTTATCTGGTTGTGATTTAAACTTATGCTATAAATTAAATTAATAATATAAATACATAGTTTTAAAAATTATTTTAGGGATATGTAACAACTTTTAAGTTTCACTTCTATAATACATATTGTTATAGGAACAAAGATGTGGGAATAATTGATTACAGGTGAGGAAGTACTAGAAGTCCAATTCAGGGAGATACCACTTCATTTAGGTCTAAAAGGACAAGGTACAAGTTCACATGATGGGAAAAATCAGAAAACCTCTTGCAGACAGAGGATAATGGATCTGAGGCATCAAAAAACATGGTATAGCCAGTGATGGGGAATAGTCCAGAAAGGTGAAACAGCATGGGATGCGAGTCAAGGTGGTTGATGCCCAACTGTGAAGAGCCGATGTAATCTAGCATGGAGGTAGACAGCATTTCCTTATGGCTGCATATCAGAATTACCTAGGTCAGGATGAAGTATGGAGATGCTGCCTTACTAGGCCCTGCTGCAGATCTTCCAAACCAGAATTGCTATCCTGGAGCCTAGAAATCTTTATTTTTCAAACTCATCCAAGTGGTTCTGATAAAATCAGCTCAGCACTTTTAGAACCCACTGATAACCGACTTACTCCTGTAGACAGCATTTGAGGAGGAATTGAAGATATTCTAATGAAAAAAATAGGGTCACATGATTAGATGTTGCAGTGTACGTGTGCCATGGATTTTGTGTGTTCATTTTATAGGAGGGTAAGTAAGAGCTTAGGAAGTTGTAGTCCTTCCCATTGCATCTAAATTAGTTTCAGGAAAGCATGGGAACTTGTTCAGTTACGTAAGTAGAACTCTGTACCAATGGGAGGGAACATTTCTCTAGATGACAAATTCAATGGCACTTGTTGAAGTTGTGCAGTACACATTCTTATCTATCAACATATACAGCAGTCCTTCTGGGAAGGGAATTTTGGCAGGAAAGGAAACTCACAGTGTCAGAATGCCTGGAGCATTTCTTCTAGTGTAACGGAAAGGCTATGGAAATATCTGCCCAACAGAGCAGTAAATGAAAAGAGAAGAGAAACAAATTTAAAAATTGTTATAAATAAGAACTGTAGGAAAGAGAGAGTGCAAGTGGAACAAGTCTATCCTGTGGTGGAATGACAATATTCTGCAGTTTTAAAGTATCTATAAGAGGCTCATTGACTTTTCTTCACTAGTTTTAATTGATGTCCAAGAGAACTATGTATTTTAAAGATTCCATAAACTGAATAGATGAATGAGAATTAAGAAGAGAGGGGCCGCCGCCTAATCTGTTTACACAAGGTAATAGAACTACTCTGGACGTCTTAGGTTAGTAGAGAGGAGACACCAGGTGCTGTCTGTAAACCTAAGAAGACATTGAATCCCATTCACTCCTTAACACTCATTAATATACAGTCATGAGCTACGTAATAACATTTCAGTCAATGATAGACCATATACCATATACCTATGGTGGTCCCATAAGATTATTATGGACCTGAAAAATTCCTGTTGCCAGTGATGTGGCCATTGTAAAGCTGTAGAACAACACATTACTCACATGTTTGTGGCGACAGTCATATAAAAGTATGGTACCTACAATTATGTACAGTGCATAATACTTGATAATATGTTACTGGCTTATGTATTTACTATGCTATACTTTTTATCATTATTTTATACTCCTTCTACTTAAAAAGTAGGAGTTATACTCCTTCTACTTAAAAAGTTAACTGTAAAACAGCTTCTGGCAAGTCCTTCAGGAAGTACTCCATAAGAAGGCATTGTTACCATAGAAGATGACAGCTTCATGTGTGTTATTGCCCCTGAAGACCTTCCAGTGGGACAAGACGTGGAGGAGGAAGACAGTAATACTGATGATTCTGACCCTGTGTAGGCTTTGGCTAATGTGTGTGTTTGTATCTCAGTTTTTAACAAAAAGATTTCTACAATGTTAAAAAAAAAAAAAGAAAAAGAAAAAAGCTTATAGAATAAGGATATAAAGTAATATTTTGTACAGCTGTACAATGTGTTTTGTTTTGTTTTAGGCTAAGCATTACTACAAATGAGTCCAAAAGTTTTAAGAAATTAAAATTTATAAACTAAATGTTCATTGTAAGCTAAGGTTAATTTATTATTGAAGAAAGAAAAAATTTTAATTAAATTGAATGTAGCCTAACTGTACAGTGTTTATAAGCTATACACAGTAATAGAAGATTTACTCACAACATCCTAGGACTTTGCGTTCACTCACCACTCAATCAGTAACTCATCCAGAGCAGCTTCCAGTCCTGCAAGCTTCATTCATGGTATGTGCCCTACACAGGTGTGCTATTTTTCCACCTGTTATAACAGGTAAAAAGGTAAAACTATATCTTAGTTGTATCTTTTCTATGTTTAGATATGTTTAAATACATAAATACTTACCATTGTGTTACAATTGCCTACAGTAATCAGCACTTTAACATGCTGTACAGGTTTGTAGCCGAGAAGCAATAGGCTCTACCATGTAAGCCCAGTTGTGTATAATAGGCTATATCATGTAGGTATGATATTTGCATTACTAAATCACCTTACAACCCATTTCTCAGAACATGTTTCTATTGTTAAACAACACACAACTGTTTTATTTATGCATTTTATTTATGCCTGATCATTGATATCAATAACTGAAACATAGCAGTTTAGTAATAATTTAATACACACAATAACCTTCCTATTGAGAATGGCTTTATATTTGTTTTCATTATAGTGCATCTATCCAAAATAAAAGGATTTTTTTTCCCTCCTCCCAGATGAAGGCAAGCATTTATTCCTAAGGTCTGGATTTTCCACATCACCTACAAGTTAACTGCTTTTGTGTTCTAACAGAGAGAGGAAAAATAAAGTTGTCAACCTTATTGAAAACAGGGAGGGAAACTAAGAAACATGCTTTTGCTTTTGAGGTTCTAGGCCAGAAGTCATAAACTATAACTTGACCAAGCTGTGGCCGATCAGATATGTTTTGTTTGGCCCACACAGAGGATATTCTTCCTAATTGAATCAACGTTTTAAAATATGACAATTTCATATTTAAAAATAAAAAGTGCATCTCTAGTTTGTTTTGTGTGTGTGTTTTTAATTGGAAGATCTGGCTAAAGCTGTCTCACATTCCCACAGGACAACACTTAGCCAGTCAAGTACTAGCTGTTCTTTTTAGACTTGTTTTCCTATTCACCACAGACCCCGCCCCCACTACGGGCTCCCTGATACAACTGCTTCAATCTTTTACACATCATTGGTCCCTGTGGCAAACTTTGGTTAGATCTTTGAGGGAGAATTAAACTCCATTATTACGTTAGTATATTACATAATAAATAAGAGATTAGAGCAGGACCAGCTATATAATTTGCAAAGGACAGTTCAAAGTGAAAATGTGGGACCCCATAAAAAAAGGTTTAACAATTACAAGATGGCATCAGCAAAGCACCAAATCAAGTACAGGTACATTTAAGCATGGGGCCCTACGCAAACTGCACAGGTCACACATACGTGAGGCTTGGTGTTTTAGAAGGAATGGGTGTTTTCCTACTCAACTGAGTGTTTAACCCTCCTTCCCACATTGAGAAAGAGGCAGAGTGCTGCAGGTTCTGTGATGTGCCAAGACTTGCCACCTGCTCACATGTGGCGCCCTTGAGTTCCAGGACCATGAGTGGCTGTTTGGAAGCCGGCAAGGATGGATATTTTGGAAGCTAAGGCAAAGGTCTCAGTGGCTAAGCTTGGAGTAAAACAAAGTCCTTTTCAGAGCCACTTGATTTCAAATGTGAGCAAAGGCAATAATGAGCACCACATTTTGAAAACAAGGGATTTCTCCATTTTGAGAGGAGTTACCTGATATCCTGGGTTAAGTGCTGAAGAATGCTGAAAAATCATCACTATCATTTTTGTTATTGATGGGTCCTTGAGGAGGATTTAATTTGATTGAAGTTGGGGTAAGTAAATATTATGCTCCCATATAAGGTGTATAATAATGACTATTTTTTGGTTAGAATTTTTGGCCTTTAAAAATGGGCTTTAACTTTCAAGCCTCTTCTTTCCATAGTCTACTGTACTTCTGTCAACATGCAGGCTTCTCTAATGCAAAAGGATTTTAATACTCACAAATGCTAAAGTTTTTAAACCTAACAGTCACTTAACATCCTGGGCTTTTATGTATTCTATTCTTGCTAAGCATGTATCTCTCAGTCCTTTTTGGTTTTGTCTTTAATGTGTTGAATTTCAACTATAATTATAAATCATTGTACATTTTATTTAAATATTCATTTATTTTAACAATATTTTTGGAGCAGTTTTAGGTTTACATAAAAATTGAGAGAAAAAGCTCAGATAGTTCCCATATACACCCTTCATCGGCCCACACACAATTTCCTGTTATCTTATATATCCTACATCTTACATTAGTGTGGGACTTCTTCTTTTTACAATTGCTGAGGCAATATTGATATTTCTTGACTAAAGTCCATAGTTTACACCTCTCTTCACCTCTCCTCAATTCTGTTCTCTCCTTCGAACTATTAGTCATATATTATACCTACTTATGGGTGCATTCTCCATATTGTCAAGTTTTTTCATCCCCCCTTCACCAAACTTCTCTTCATCTTTATGTGTGTCATTCGGTGTCAGTTTAGCTAACTCACATCCTCTTCAGCTGTGTCTAATTTACTGCCTAGCCAGCCCACTGAGTTTTATATTTCAAAGGTTATATTTTATTACTTCTAGTTCTTTTTGGTTCATTTTCAAATAAAGGCAGATTATTTAAAGGTTCTAATAATTACTGCTTTTTCTATATACCTTTTCCCAGATATTTCAATAAATTTTATTTACACAAACCTTTCATACACTTGTGTATTATAAAAATGATCTACCTTCTTTAGCTATTCCAAGGATAATTGAAAAGAATGTCCTCACCACTACCAAATCTAAGCTAGGCAAGAAGAAAGTGAACTATTTCTCAATAATCAGATTGTTTACATGTCATTTTTATTATTTATTCATTTACTTGACAAATATTTAGTGAGCACCTACTATGTATCAGTTACATGGAACAGGAAAAAGCCTCTGCCCTCATAGGGCTTTCCTTCTAGTAACATTATTAAAAACTTTGTATTGGCACTTGCCTCGGATCTTTAGTGCTCATTAAATTTTACTCATCAATCGAGGTCAGCTCAAATGTTGCCTCTTTTGAGAAGCTTTCCTAAATGCTCATTTCATAATTAACTTCTTCCATCCCTGTTTTTCCATAGCACTGTCTCATTACTATAAATACACAGCATTTTGTTACTTCTATGACCACACAAACCAAGGAGTCTCTTGATGGTTGTGATATATATATATATATAGTTTAATAGGATGGTGGTGATGGATATATATATATATATCCATCACCACCATCCTATTAAACTTTGACTAACTGAGGAAGAAAGCTATTTTTCCATCATTTTTATATCCCATTTTGGACATAGTTGTTTTTTTAACAAGTACTTTCTATTTCAATTTATAAATACATTTTATATGGGAGAGTCCAGGAATATTATCTAGTTTATTACTTTATAAGCAAATGACAAAATCCCTAACCAAATTCTATTACTATTCACCTCTTGGAAGATTCTTGAAATTGACTGATAAAGTTAAATGACTTAAGTTAAAAAAAGATGCTCAGAATTCACTCAATATGTACAAAATATTATTCTTTATATCTGACAAAATATCCAAATTTCTAGATGTTAGTATTCCAAAATATACCTTGTGACTAAACGTAATAGATTTTGTCTTTCTGTTTTTACACCAAGACTTTTTATTTTGAAATAATTTCAGATCTACGGAAAAGTTATAATAGCACAAAGAATTCCTGAATATACTTTACCCAGAGTGACCATTCTCTCCCTTTCTCTCTCAGATATAGACATATAGTATATATGAATAATCTCACATAAATATATAAACTTTTGAGAGTAAGTTAAAAATATTTTACTCTTTACTCTTAAATATTTCATTGAATGTTTCCTTAGAACAAAGGCAGTCTCATATAATATCAGCACAATTATAAAATCAGAAAATTTAAGTCATGCAACATAATCATATAATCTACAAACCTTATCCAAAGGTCATCAATTGTCTCAATGATATTCTTTGTAGGACAAACTGAATGGCATTTTGTTCCACGTTTCTTTAATCTTGTTTAGTAGTACATAATTGGTTGTAAGCCTTTGTCTTTGATAATATTGATAGGTTTGAAGAATACATGAAAATTTAATAACCATCAATTTATAGTTTTTTCATATTCATTTTTAAGTAGATTCAGATGATGCATTTGGGGCAAGAATATTATATAAATGATGTATTCTCATCAAAGCACAACTTCAGTAGGTACAGGATTTCAGTTTGCCCCATTACTGATTATCTTAACTTTGATCTCTTGGCTGAAGTGGTGTCTGCTAGATTTCACCACCGTAATAGTAATTTTCCATTTTGTAATTAATAAAAAAGTTGTAGGATGCTCTACTTTGAGAATATGTAAATCCTATTTTATCAAACTTTTACCCACTAGTTGCAGCATCTGTTGATTACTCTTATCCAAATAAGTTATTACTATGATTGCAAAATAATAATTTGTTACTTCCATTATTCCTTCTACATTTATTAGTTGGCATTCCACTTTAAAAGACAGTTTCACTTTCACACACTGTCCCCACATCAACTATCGTATGAACTCATGGATTCTTATTTTATTCAAAAGGTTATCTAATCCACTGCTATCATTATTTATTTTAATGTTCATATTATTTCAGATTTGACTAGTGAGAGTCCTTTCAAGTTGACCCCTGTCTACTTTTAACACACTCTTTCCGTTTTTGAGCATTTGGGCTCATCTCGTACATTTATTGCCCCAGCCATAGAATCAGCCAAAGAATCCAAATTTGTTTCAGTGGGGACTGGCATTTAGAAACAAAGTTCCTAAGCAGTAAGTGTGTTCATGCCAGCATTTTCTCTTTTTTTTAATTATAGAATTATTCATCAGTCTATAATGATCAGTAAATAATTGTTAATTAAAGGTTAGATCTTACAGTTTACATCACCCATGAGATGTGTTGACAGAAATGACATATAAAACTGTCTACTAAGTTCATTTCACTGTGATATAGCAGCAGGAATATTCATATTAATATACTAAAATACTGTCTCATTACATTCCTTTAATGAATTCCTTTATTCCTCAGCTTTTCATACCAACTCCTACCTATTTTCTGTGACACAGTAAGACTTAAATAAACTGTCCTTAACTCTTTGTAGAAAATTACTACGCAGAGATCCAGAAATATTGGCTAATTTCATTCTACTTAATAATTCCCAATAAATTATTCAAACCTGTTAATCTTTGTGGCCAATTTTTACTGATGCCTTGAAATGAGGCAAAAGCAAATGAAGAAGTCACGTAGACTAACCAATGTATCCTACAGCTACTGTCCAACAGCAATAGGCATACTGTCAAATTGAAGTTTAATTCACAGGTTCTACAAAACGGAGAGTAAAGAAGGAAAAAGGAGAAATCGCCCACATTGGCTGATTTTTCCCAATTATCCACTGGGTGGCAGAGTACTACAAACAGTGGGCACAGCAGAGCCGTGTGAGCATCATTAAAGACGGAGTAGGCTTTGTTTTATTGTTTTTATAAAATCAATTCCAGAATATTTTGACAGTTTTATTTTTAAGAAAGAATAACATTAGGAAAACATAATTTCTACTTATCCTTCTAATAAATTAAATAGTCATATGGTATTGTAATAGCAAAAGCTATCCAGAAGTTTTCACCTTTGTTATTAAAGTATGCCATTAAAATTATGTTATGTCTAAAGAGTAAAATGAAAGAAATATTAGAAACAAGATTTATTTCAAATTTGTAGGCTGTTTCAGTCTAAAACCTGCATTTAGTTAAAATTGTAAAATCATCTTTCCATAATCGACATCATTTTGTACAAATTCAAGAAATAAATTCTATTTATGCTATTCTATCCAATTTCCTTAGAGGCCTATACACAAATAGATAGGGCTTATTTATTTGTATATAGGTCTCTAAGGAAATTGTTTTCTCAGTGTCTGTATTAAATCTACATGTGGTCTGAACAAAAGTAAACAATTACAGTTAAATTTATCAGGATTATAGATTTTTGTGTCAAACTGTTTGCATCTGTACTTTTAATGTTTCTAGTCCATATGTATACCTGTTTACTCTTTATGTTAACTGTAATGTTCAATACTTGAATAACAAATAGCTACAATATTTAACTATCTAAATTTAGCCACCGAGTCTCTAAATAATCCATTGCTGCCAGTTCAAAACATTCATTCTAAGACTGATAGTAATTAATTCCTAATGAAAACTTAGTCTAGATTTTGTACAGCTATTGATAGATTATTTTTGATGCCTTGATTTTAGGGGATTATGTGACATTGATTTCTCTTTGTGATTGAGTAAGTAAAATTGAAATATACACTTTCAGTTTAGAGGACACTGCTGAGGATTTCGAAATACAGCACAGCTGAGTACTTAGGACTACAATTGTGTTTGGTGGCAGAAAAGTAGAAATAAATTAACAGACTCTGGAAGTAAAGTCTGATAAGAAATATTGTCCTTCATGTAAAGATACAAATAACCAAATACTGAGAAACCTTTAGTGATTTGTTCCCATGCTACTGCTAGTGCGTGTTAGATTTAGTCCCAGTAACATCTGGCTTATCCTTGTAATCTCTAGTTTGCACTTTTTATTTGAAAAACAAAGCAGCATTTTTCTTAAATATCACATTTGTATTTTCACTTACAAACTTTTGGAGGTATCTGGCGTGTGTTCCTCCATGAACTTAGCGTTTTTGCTTTCTTGCCTGGATCTCCGTTTTGGATGCTAAGCTTAACTGCTTCCCCAGACTTCTATATTGCACTCAGTAAATCAGTCCTCTAAATGGGAAGATATTATTTGTGGGGACATTCTTTCACTCGAGGGATGAAGAATGGTTATTTTAAAAGGTTACATTTCATCAGTCATTTCTATAGTCACTTTTTTTCTGCCTTTCCATATTTTTTAAATGGAAAAGCTACATATGATCCCTTAACTCGGTTGGTTGGTCAGTGGGCTGCTGCCCTGTTGATGTTGAGCGTCTAAATATAGAAATGAGCATATAGCTTGCATCAGTTCCAGTATCATGACTTCTTTCTATGGAAAATACACGATTCAATTTAATTACATAATCTGTCGTTCTCCAAGACAGGGCTTCCAACAGGGCTAAACAATTCTGAAGCGGGTTTGTCTCTTTTTTTTAAGAGAGCTAATCAGAAGGGATTTGTGATATTGAAATCACTAAGAGGTAATTATGAATGATTTTGTGCAATTCAGAAATGAAAAATTATTCCCCAAAGCCCCAAATCGTTGAGTCTATTTTGTTTTAAAATAATGGAAATTTGTTTCTTCACTTATATATCATGTTAGCATTGTTAGGTGAATTCCTTAAATGCCAAAAATGAAAATATACTTCTATAAGAAAAGATGAATGAATTTTAAGTGACAATAAGAAATGACATACAATATAATTCTGGAAGTAGAAACTTCCACAATGATAAAAGACAAGGGAATTTATTTTGTAAAAATATTAATAATGCATTTCAACACTGAGATTTTTCATTGTTTCTTTACAATCAGAGAAAAAAGACATTTTCAAGAAAACTTTTCTTAGTCTGTTGACATGAACACCAATTTTTGCTATTAAAGTAGAAACTAGTAATTACATTTAAAAAAATGACACTCTGGTAATTATATATTTAAAATATGAATCCCAATGTTTAATTAGGTCATATGACTGTAATATCAGCTTGCATTAGCAGTAGATTATCAAATCCTAGCAATTCATTCCATAGAGCAATACAAGTTAGAAAAGACTGTATAATTGTGAGATTTAAATAGAATAAACCATAATGCAGTGCAGTATTCTTTAAATATTTTAATGTTTACTAATTTTATTGAGTAATGAAGTTTATCATCATGGCATATTCTTAGATAATTACTCTGATATCAATAAGCACATAAGAAGGCTGGTATTTTTTTCTTCAAGGAAAGCTTTCAAATTAATCTCAGAGCAGAGTTTAAAACACATATTTGAAAATGACTTTCTATATTTCCAATATGCTTATGTATGTAGTATTATTTATTCTTTGAATGTAATTACATTGTGCTTGGATGTTAGGTAAGTAATTTTTATTTGTTAACCTGTATCATAAATCTATAAATTGTTAGTTCTTACTTTCATTTCTTTCTATTTTTCATTTATAAATAATGCAGTGCAAATAAAACTTCTTATTTTTAACATAAGTCTCTATCTCATTTATGATTGACAATTTCTAAAACGCATTAGCATATGCCTGTATTTTGTATTTTAATGTTTCATTTTGCATTAATTATAATCAGTAAAAGTTTTTTGTTAATTTTTGTTTTAATCCCTCCTTGCTTCTATAAACAATACTGATTGGTATTTACTAGCTTTGTTTATTTGACACAAATACAAAAAGAATCATAGTTGAGTTTAGTTATTAATTATTGAATTGTAATGCAATCCTCTTTCAACGATGTTTTTCTTAGTAAAGAGATCTCTATACAATGTGCATGCTATACTTCTTTGATACCCTGTGGTAACTGTATTCCTTAATATTATATTTCTACTCCAAAGTTTGTTCTTTAAGATACAAAAACTAAGTGGCTACCATAGAATTCATTTATGTAGGTTTAATGAGACAGTACTTTTAAATACTTAAAAGTTTGTCTCCTTATAATGTATCTAATGATTTGCACAGCTAAAACATCTTGAGTACTTTTCCATTTAGCCATAAAAGCTAGGATTTCCCATATATAAGTAACTTTATTACTCAAGAAACTTGTCTTGAAATTCTTCCACACATTATCCTTGACAACACTACCAGAATTTTTATTAAAAAATCTTGCCTTTTTCCTCCTTGTAGCTACATCTGCTGTAACTCATAGCTATAAATACATATGGTATAATGAAAGAAGTCCTTTCTGGATGACAAGAATCTCAAATTGCTTGAGTGGCTCTGAGGATTAGATATTCTTTTATTTAATGGGCAAGAGAAAAGCGATTTCCTTTATCATACGCTTTGATTGTGTCTTTTTGTGCTGACTAAAGCAGCCAGCCTATTGTATTACAGGCCCGGACAAAATGTGTGCTAACATTATTATATTTATCCATGATATTTTGTGCCTGTGATTCACTGTAAGAAATCTATTTCTTAACACTAGGGGTCATTTCAGCTTGTGACAACAGTGTATGATATTTAGTTTTAATAAAAGAAGAGAGTAGGAATATGACATTTCCTAGAAAAACATCCTGGAGAAACAGTTTCCTGGGCTCAGATTCCTAATTTTTCCTTTAGTTGAAGTGTGAACAGATTCTGTTACAGTGTCTAATTTTCAAAAGTAAAACCAAAAATTGCTTTGGGTTTCTTATCTCGAGTTCATTTTTGCTAATTCTACTAAAATGTTCAGGTTCCACTCCTGAAGGCATCATGCTTCATCTCATATTTTGCCTCTGGTTACTACTTACTATTTTGTCATATTTTGGGATTTACTTCGGCCCTTTTCTTCAAGCCATTACATTCTGATCCTCTTGAGTTACAGTGAAAGTCTTATTTATTTTTTTCTAATTTTCAAACTGCTGTGTAGTACACGCATCTGTTAGAAAAGAACTTTGCTCTTCCCATAACAAAAAGAATACATTCTATTATAGCTCAGATATTCTACCCTTAAAAGAGTTTAAAATTTTAAGCAGTTTCTTAAAAGTTCTTTGCATTTCCTCTCTGGGACTTAATAATACAAATTACTTATTTAAAAAAAAATCACTTTAAGTCCATGGTGCTAGACATACAAGATGACATAACCAACTTTTTTTTTCAGAATAGCATTATGTATTTCAAATGAGTTTTAGATTATGTAATATGAATTATGATCCTGTTTATATTGAATGGAGTGGGTAATTGCAAGCTATAAATCATTTCTGCATATCTGAAAAATTTAGCCTTCTTATTCAAGTTACACATATAAATAAAGATAGTTTTATTTGTTTTTTTAAATCTATTTTTTTAGATTTGTTTAAAATCGGCTGTGCTTCAGAAAGCATGGTATATTATGTTTAACCTTTTCAATTTAAAATCAAACTATTTCCTTTGATTCAAAAACTAGGTATGTTTTCCATATTTAGCATATCCTAACATAGGGAAAATACCAAAGAAAGTTATTTTTCTACTAAAAATGAATAAGTGATAAAAATATTTATTAAGCTTACATTAATGCAAATGATAGAGACTTGCCCTTTTTCTAACTTAGAATCAGAATTATGGCCTGATTTTCCAGATGCGACAATAACTCCATGTATAGCTACAGCTGCAGAGGCCTGCATTCTGCTTACTGAATTCTGTTGTTGGTTACTTACCTATAAAAGGCAAATGAAAGAACAATACTGTGTTTGGATTCTGCTAGTTGTCTATTCAATTTTAAGTAGCTTGTTTCAATTTTGGAAATAAAAGAGAATGAGGTATATTTTCAATAGGTGACATTTAACATTCTCAGACCTAAGGAAGAAAAGGTTCTAAATTACAGATAGGATTTATTATGAAGATAATGGGAAGTGGCAAAACATGAGGATACAATATTACTGCTCACACTTCAGGCTTAAAGTTGCATGTTGATGTCAAGCATATTTTATTAACAAAAATCACTGATGCCTGCACTACATAAGGCTAATGTGCCACATTCCTAAAAATGCATAATTTAAAGTCACTTGAAAGAATGATCTTGAAAGAGTAGGACATAATACAAAAGGTGTGGTAGTCAGATTAAAGTCAACCAAGTTCTATTTTAATCTCTGTCACTGGCTAGCTGTGTGACCTTTAGGAAATTACTACCTTATTGTAGCCTCCGTTTTCTCATTTGTATAATAATAAAGAGGCTTAATCTTCAAAATACTATACATGTAAAAGAAGCTTCATTTAAAAATATTAATGAAATGCTTGGCTATATATATCTTTCATATATATATATATATATATGCACACACACATTCTAATTTAGAAGCTAGAAAATAAGAGTGTAGATAATGACCATATATTACAATATTTTCAGTAATAAAAACCTTATTTGAGCTAAATTCATCAACACTGAAAGAAAAACAAACTCAGTGAAGTATTTAAAGGTATTATTGCTTATGAAATCAAATTCTCTGAAAGGTCAAGATTCTTTCCAAACAGTGGTGTTCAAAGAGAATCACCCAAATTTATTTGGGAATATTCTAGGTAAATGTGTGCAAAAGAATTCACAGCTCCTCTTCCTCCTTTGGAGACCCTTAATTTTGACCACAGTGAAACGTGTGACATGGCATACAATATCATCTTTCTCTCTTTCTTCTTTTCTTTTCTTTAAAGCATATTTTCAATATATACTAGTTGCTATTCTAGCATAGCGGCAATGGGATTTTATGTCATAAAAATGGTAGCCCACAAGAGAAACACATTACAAAAGCAACTCCTTTCTACCCTTCCCTCCCCCTGAAATAATAACAATTTACTAAATTGTTGGGAAGTTGTTATAATTCCTTTTCCAAATTATTACTCGCCCTTTAGATTAGAAATGAGGCTCGGGTTAGCAATCAGCTATAAATGGTAGGATTTTTCAAGTAAGAAGCACTTGTCTGATTGTGAAGTGGAGGCCATTACTGCCTTGATTGGGTCTTTTTTTTTTCCTTCAGCTTGCTTGATTTGTGGTTGAGAGTGCATATTCACTCTTATACTGTGAGCAATCAGAGCCTCCCCCCTCTTTTTTGCCCAGCGATTTAGGGTCCACTACTTTGGCACAGCTGCCACCTTTTAGCCTCCATCATGCAGAATATATCTCTTTAAAAAAAGGGGGAAATTGGGGGTTGGGAGCAGGTAACTCACGTACATTTGGCTTATTAATGTGCTTATTTTATATTTTCAGAGAGAAGTTTTTCACTCTAAATAACAGTCATGTTGGAACTTGAACTTTTACACTTAAAATAAATAAGTTTGGAAAGCAACTTGAAGCCTGTTAGAGTATATTTCCCATTTCTCTATCCCTTCTGAAAGAAAAACAGGTATAATGGCATAAAGCTGGGGCTGAGGCATCAGATGGCACATTCAACTTTAACACTAGCAGAGTCTTTGTTCTCTGGAAAATAATACAGAAACAAGAGCTTTCTTGTTTGCTTTGTTGTGGAGAGCATTTTATAAGTTTTTCACCAAATTTAAATCCTATAGAAAGAAGGTATTTAAAAACTCTTGAAAATAGAAACTTATGTTATCAGGTTCAAAACTTACTGAATACTTCCTCTAAGTTAAACAGATCTATTCTTGTCAACAGTAAGGGATATTTTTGTTAGGAGTTCAACCTTGCACATTTTACACCTTGAAATTTATTAGAGAATCACCAAAGAAACTAGAGTTTCAATGCCGGAATGAGCTGTTCATCTTCAAATAATACACATGTAAGAACCTGTGCCCTACACCCCTCTTCTGCTCCTGCTCCCCCAAATTAAAATGTCCAAATAACGTCCATGAAATGAATTTTCTTAAATACACCCTTGAGTCTGGGTCATAATAAACCTGTATAATAAAGGGAAGTTCACAAAGATTAATATCATCTGGTAGGTAGTAATTCCCCTAAAATCTGAGTCAAAACTCACAATGAATTTTTCACCAGCTTTCTTGAGTTATAATTGGTCAAACATAAGATTTGTTCATTTAATATACGATTTAATAAACTTTCATATATTGCTAGAATTGCACAACTATCATCACAATCTAATTCCAGACTATTTCTATCATCCTAAAAAGAAATCTTATGCCCATTTACAATCACTCTCCATTCTCACCTCCACCCTTGTGCAACCATTATTTTATTTTCTATCTCTATATGTTTGCCGTTCTTGGACATTTCATATAAATAGAATAATGTGACATGTGTTCTTTTATGTCAGGCCCTTTCACTGAGATATTTTTAAGGGTTGGAGTTCCTCCATACTGTCACATGTACAATTTTTCTCTTTTTAGTGATGAATAATATTCCACTGAAATGAATGCATCATATTTTATCCATTCAACAAATTACAGACATTTGGATGTGACATTGTTTCCACTTTTGGGATATTCTTATTAATACTGTTACAGACATTCCTGTACAGATCTGTGTGTGGACATATGTTTTCATGGATAGATACCTGGAAACAGAACAGCTGAGTCATATGATAAACCTATGTTTAACTTTTTTAAAACTGCTAACCTGTTTGCAGATGTTTGCATCATTATGCATTCCCACCACAATGTATGAAGTTCCTATTTTACCACAACCTTACCAACACTTGTTATTGTCTGTCTAATTTATTATAGCCATTTTAGTGGGTGAGAATTTGATCTAGTGATTTTAATTTGTATTTCCTTAGTGACTAATGATGGCAACCTTTTCATGTGCTTATTAGCCATTTATATATTTCTTTGAAAAAATGTCTGTTCAAGTCCTCTGCCCATTTTTTAGTTTTTTATAATTATTATTAATGAATTGTAAGGGTTCCTTATATATTCTGGACATAAGTCCCTTATTGGATATATGATTTGCAAATATTTTGTCACAGTCTGTGGGTTGACTCTTCACTTTCTTGATGGTGTCTCCAAAGTACAAAAGTTTTTCACTTTGAGCAAATCTCCTTTGAACAATATCCCATCAGTTCCTAATATAATTGTCTAAAGAAAGTCAGAGCAAGATAGGAAAGTAAAAGGTTAAAAACTAAATCAACAGTCATATTTGTGTCAGTTTGAGAAGAAACTATTTTGCATTATATTTCCTTTATAGTAACCTGAAAGTTTTCACTAAAACAAGTTTGTTGTTGTTTTTTGAACTCTTCATTTCTAACTTCATGTTCATCATTAAATCTTTTCCTAGCACTAGGTCAGCAGAATCTCAAAATTCAGTCTTGCCCAGGTCACAAATGATTTTGAACAATGCATATGTAAATGAACCTGAAGCCAAAAAAACCCATTCTCTGTGCTTCTCCCTCTGAGTAACAGTAAATGACAGAAAAAAATCAGGATGTAAAGAAGCTTATTCTCAGGCAAGAGACCCTGAGCTTTGCCCTCCCAGGCCTACAGCAGGATGTTATTTGTAAAATGCTGTCTTCTCAGCTGCACTCACAAATGTGATTACCAGCAGCAGCCCTTTACAGCCATTGCTGAATACGAAGCTCACCAGGTAAATCTGGTAGAAATGTGGACAAAACTATTGGCAATTAATGCATTTCCTTTTGAAGTTTCTTGGTAGGGGGCCAGAGGGCAGATGCTGGGAGCCTACCTGTAAGGAAAACCCAGAACTTGTTTGTAATCTCTATGGCTCAGCTCTAAAGTAGCAGAGGTACCTGTACTGTGCAATTAGCAATAAAATTGATAAGCATTTCATTACTTTCTAGAGACTACAATTTAAAAGCCCTTGCAGTGAATCCTTTTAGAAATCAAATTATCAATTTTCCATGAATTTACTTTGTAAGTCCAGATTACCATCTGGCATCTGTTGTATATCACAAGCAAGATATAACTATAAGGCAGTTTGGTTGCTCTAGAGGTCTCATTTTTCTCCTACCATTTTACCAATAAGAATTTAGCCTTCAGTACCCAATAAACACAACATACAATTGCACAACACATTAAGGACTCTTATTTGACTCAGTGAACTTAAAAGTGTTTCTTTTTTATAAAAACTGTGGATATAACTAAAAATTCAGTAATTATCATTATTATATTTTGTCTTACAGATGCAAATGTTGTTGCAAATATAATGTTAAAAAAGGCAAGTGTTGTATGCCCTGAATATTTCCATCAAATTACATTGTACACAGTAGAAAGAAGTCATTATTTCTATTATTTTTGTACTTGACTCGGTACTATGAGACACCTGGATTACTTTTTTTTAAAGTGACTTTCAATTGAGGCTCTGCTAAGAATATAATTCAATCTTAAGGACAGAGTTAATCCTTTCTTGACAGAGTTGCATAATTTGTTCAAATCTATACACTGAAACCTAAACTGAAGGATGGTGTGGTTAAAGCTCTTGATTGTAATCGACCTAGTGACATTGAAAAGCAGTGCTAACAAGCAATGAATTAAAATGGAAAGGCCTATTAAGGATAGTCAAGCTTCACCAGAAATAAAACTAGGTTAGTTGAGAATAAAAAAATTGTCTCAATAAGTGTGTAAAGTAACTAAAGCAGTGCCTAGTAGTTTTTATAAATGAAAATGGAAAAGGCATAGCCCGCACACAATAAGCTGTGCTCCGGAAAAAGAGAATGCCAAATAGAAAGGGAAAAAGACTGCTAATTTCTTTCAAGAACAAAAGAAACCATTAGCAGAATAACACCTGTGATTTGGATCAACAAGACTTATTCTAAAACAATGTGAACATTCTTTGATTTCTTAAGTGACTGTTACATCAACTGAGCAACTTTATAAACAAGAAGGAAATAAGCCACTTTTCCCCCATAATGAAAGTTTTGCAAGAAGGGAAATAGATCTAATTTATCAAAATCTGAGTAGAAGCAGGACTTATCAGCCTGTTTTGTGGCCGGAATATTAACGGTAATAACCCAGGTGTCATTTTTTTTTTTTTTTGCCCCCACATACAATGCAAGACTTCAGGGCCCTGCAAAGTCCTCAATACATTTTCCAGGAGTCTCCAGAAGATATCATCTATACACTAAGTAAACTGTTTTGAGATATTTGCCTACTACTCTTTCCACAGGGATGCTAACACATTTACTAACCTTTACTTCTGCTTCTGTTAGATACTGTAGGGTATACCAAACACCACTGCTCCTGTCAGAAACTAACACTGCGTCCTTTCAGGAACCTGATGTTCCCTCCATATCCTATCACTGTTCTGCCAGGTGCTGGCTACCTCCAATGTACTGAATTCTTCAATGTGCCAAATAAACACGGTAAAGTGACATACGTCTCCAACTGTTTGCATTACATTCTATTTGATGCATCTGCATATCTACCCTTGCCCTAATGTGTTACAGAAGTTTTTATAAAGCAGTTCTTTCTTTCTTCACCTCCTTCATTCCTTCTCCCTCTCCTCTTCCCTCACCCCTTGTGCTTTCATTTATCCTTCCCCGCCTCCTCCCTTTTCTTCTCCTTCAATTTATAGCAGTCTCTCCACAGCAATTATCTGGATATTGATCTAAGTGTCAAGCACCATACAGCACTCAGACTTGCTCCTTTATCCCAGGTTAGCTCTATTTTATAGTTTCCACATCTTTGCTTAAATTTCTCATCTCTTCATGAATGTTTTCCATCTTTTCCATCGCAAACTTACATGTTGTAAGCTGCCTATGGAAAAGGTGACATGACAAGGAACTGCAGGTGTCCTCTCAGTCCTGACAGTAGAAACTAGCCAACAGTTAGCAAAAAGCAAGAGTCCTCACTAAGACAGTTGCAAGAAATATAATCTTTCCAGCAATCTGAAAGAGCTGGAAGTAAATTCTTCTCCATTTAAGCCACCAAACCAATACCTTTATTGCTGCCTGCTTAGATCCTGAAGCAGAGAACCCAGCTAAGCCAGGCTCAGAAACTTAATCCATAGAAATGGTGAGATAACAAATGAGTGTTGTCTTAAGTAACTAAGTTTGAGTTATGTGTTATACAATAGAAAACTAATGAAGCCTTCTAAAACTGCCTTAGTGGTTAAGATTCTGCAATCTGGAAACAACTACCTAGGTTCACAATTCAGTTCCATCACTTACTTGAAAAGTTAGTTAATCACCTTGTTCCTCAGTTTTGTCACATATAAAATGGGATGACAATGGGACTTACTTCTATGAAGAAATATGAACATTAAATTAATTAAAATAGGTAAAGCATTAGAATAGTGCCTAGCAAATAGTAAGAACTAAGTGTTTGTTACTATAATAATGATAATTATACAGTAGCAAGTAATATAAGCTATTAATAAAACTATACTAAGCGTTTAAAAAATGTTAAAATAATAGTAGACATAAAATACTTATGATAAATAATATAAAATAACAATATATTATAATATCACCATTATTATACCTATCAGGGTAGATTAGGTTATACTGCAGTAACAAAAATCCCAAAACCTCAGTGACTTACAGCATCAATATTTATTCTTGCTCATATTAAATCTCCACTGCTAACAGCAGGAGTCTCTATTCACTGTATTCTCATAGACCCAGGCTGATGAAGTAGCTACTGTCTTGAATGTTGTCAGACACTGCACCAGAGTTAAAAAAAAAAAAAAAATGTACCGGAGAGTCTCACATTAGTAATTAAATGTTCCAGCCTGGAAGTGACACACCTCATACCCCATTTCTACTTACAACACATTGGCTCCACACAAATATAAGGGAACCAAAAACATACAATTCTACCATGTATTCAGAAATAAAGAGAGAAGCAGAAATTTGGGCAAAAAGCACTAAAGACTACCACCCTTGTTATTATTAGTGTTAGTGTTCCACTCTTTAACCTATGAACAAATTTTAATAAAAATAAAAACAAAAACTAAATTTGAGAAAAAAAACAAGGTGCCAGCGACAGTCAAAAGGGTTGATCTTAATCATTCTTGTCTTAAGTTGTTTGATGCTAAACTTGAACCAACCTAAACCTCATTTAGATGTAAATTATTAGAAAACAAATCACTGCTGTTTCAATATATGTCAGTTACACCAAGACATGTCTGCCTGTTAATACTACAGATATTTTATTGAATAGTTGTATTATTTTAAAAATGTAAACTATTACAATTCTATTTGTTTCAATGTACCACAAAAGCAGATTATTTATTTTATCAAGATAGAAACTACAAACAACATTAAAAACTACAAAGATGATCATGTGGAAAGCTTCACTGCACTAGATTGAGCTCCCCAAATTGTAGAGTCATACTCTATTTCTGGAGGTAGACAATTGCTCCTCCTGCTCCAAGAAGCCAAGCCTATAAGCAAGGATTATTCTGGGATGGAAAAAAGCCTCAGAGGCCAGGAGCAGACCTGACTGAACAGAGTATACTGTTTATAGTGGTGTCTTTTGTGACTCACAATGGATCTTCACAAATCAAAAATTTAAATTAAAATATTTTGTTTTGACTCTTTGCTTAAAAAAATGATTTATAATAGGCATTACCACTGAACTTGTAGAAAAATGAGCCCTAATATTTGATTATTTAATATTTAATAAATTGAAATAATGGTATCTTCAGTATAAAAGAAAACAAAGATTAAAACTGGTATGATCAAATATACTAAAATGAGAAATAATAAATAACATTTTAGAATACATACACAGAAACAAAAGCTGAACAGCTATAAACCAAGGTTAATCAAAAATGGTTACCTATCTTTGGATAGAAAACTAACAAGTGATTTTTGTCCTCTTAACTTGAAAGATATTTTTCAAAATTTTGAAACATCTCAAATTAACAGAAATGTTGTACATATAATACAAAGAAATTTGATTTACAAGTCTCAAATGCTCATAACATAAACCATTTGAGAGTCAGTTACCAACATATTACCTCCAATATCTCTGAGTACTTTAGTGTATATTTCCTAAAAATGAAGACATTCTTATGCATACTCAACCACATGAAAACTATCAAAATCATGAAAATAATATTGATACATTACTACCACCTATCTTCAATCCCATTTAATTTCCACTAAATGTCTCCCCAAATGTACAATGTAGCAAAATAAATCCAATTCAGGATCACATATTGTATTTGGTTCTCATGTCCCTTTAGTCTCTTTTATTCTGAAATAGTTCCTATAGTTTCTCAGGCTTTCTTTGACTTTCATAACTTTGACATTTTTGAAGTTTACAAGCAAGTAATTTTAGAGTGTCCTTCAATTGGTGTTTGTCTGGAATTCCCTCATGATTAGTTTCTGGTTATGCATCTGTGACACAAATATCACAAGAAACAATGACGTATTCTCATTGTATCCTATCAGGTAGTCTGTAATTTCGATTTGTCGGCATTATAGATCATGTTCACTTTGATCACTTTATTAAAGTTGCATCTTCTAGGCTTCTTTATGTAAAGTTACTCTTCTTACTTGTAATTATTGGCACAATTCTAATATCCTTTCTCATCAAACTTCCATTTATTAACTGGTTTCTTATTTTCTTTTATTGTAATCTATTAACAACACTATTTTGATGCTGAGTTTGTCCCTTGTTTGAGCAGTGAAAGCTTATGCAAGAAAGGTTCTATGTGTTTGTAACATACCTCAGCCTTCATTGAATACTTCTTCGCTTTCTGTCACAACAAGGTATTCTGAGCTCATCTTGTATTTTCCTTGCTCCATGCCTGGACCAAGCCATTTCTCTAAGGAGTTTTGATTTCTTTTAGTGCAGAACAGCATTTAAAAGATAACATTTTAGAGTTAAATGTGCTAATTATTTGCTTGTAACTATTCTTGGGCCCTCGGTATACAGAGCTGTAAAACATATGCACTTACACCCATATTTACATCTATATTTATTGTTATATATTCCTATAGTTATTGAAATCTATAAATTAAAACCAATGCCTTCAATTCCAAGCAAACCGCACAGGATTTCTTCCCATTTCTGTCCTTTTCATATTTGCAAATCCCTTCCTTGACAGTGAGAAACCTAGCTCCCATGATTCTTAGTATTTCTTATTTGACGAATGCCCATGTATATAGCAATCTCCTATCCTACTCAGGCTCTGACTCCCCACAGCAACCTCCTCCCTCCAATCCCTCCTTATCCCCATTGGAGTTCTGTATGATGTGTTGGGCTGTCTCCACACAGGAATGCCCTCCTTACCTTGCTTGGGCTCTAACTCCCCATGCAGGGCAATCCTCCTATGACTATGGCCTCCTAATTTCTCTTAGACACTAAGGGAAATGGGTAAGGTGTACCCTTATTCTGGGCCATTGCAATTCCTAAACTCTCACCCGACTGCCAGGCTCAGCTCCACCTATGGGCACTGAGATCTAATGGTTTAGGGAGGAAAAATGAAGGACAAATAGGATGAATATTGGAACTCTTTGATATTTTTCAAAGTTCTTACAATAAACTTGTATTCATTTGATAATTTTAAGGAATTTTTTAATTTTAAAGATCAGATTTTGATACATTAGACCAATCACCTCACCTGGTCATAACTCATTTCTGGGTTAGCAATCTTTTTATAAAGGCCAAACAGTAAATATTTTTGGCTTTGCACTCTATACAATGCCTGTCACAACTGTTCAACTCTGCCATTAGAAAAAAGCAGATGGTCATAGCTATATTTCAATAAAACTTTATTTATAAAAATGGGCAGCAGGTCATATTTGGCCCTCAAGTCATAGTTTGCCAAATCCTGTACCTGAGGGTTTGAGTGCAATAAGCCAACGTTCAAGCCGAAGAACACTCTTTCAATACCTGTGAGATGTTGGACAAATAGTTTAATCTCACCAAGCTTCATCTAAGATTTGTATAAGTCTCTCATGGACCATCAGTTGTGCAGCTACATTGTAAATGGTAAAGTAATATACTTACATAATATACTTACAAAAGATGCTAATCCAGAAACGAGTAATGACAGGGTGAGGTGACTAAAAAGGACACGTAAATGATCCAAAAAATCCAAAGAGTTTGGATTTTATATTAGCTGGTGGATATTTACTAACATGAAAATGGAATATGAGGATGATTACCCTAGCAGTGAGTGAGAGGGGGAAAAATTGCCTTAAAGTGAAAAGCTAAGAAATGTTTGTCAGGGCCTAGATATGATACCTGCTGAAACAAATTGATCCAGTATAAACTAAGGAGGTAAAGACAGTGAGTCTTTATGACCAATATATCAAGAAAAGCAAATGGTGGAGAAGGGAAAGGAGAAAAAAGAGGGAGACAAGGAGGAAGTTGAAGAGCAAAAAATGGGAGAAAGGATTTTTTTAAAGATTCATTTGCATAACAAATTACTAAAAAAAATTATTCTGATTCTGCCAACGGGCTATAGCCACTCACACTGAAATTTAAAAAATACTTAGACTTAAACTGCACATCACACTTTTTGTATCAAACAAATGAAACAGAAAAAAATTTGCCTAAGACTTAAGTGTATTAATTCAAAAGCATTAAAAGCTGAAGAAAACATCTACAGACTTTATTAAGGAGTCTATTTAATATGATATTAATATAAAAATAAGAAAGCTTGTCTCCATCTCTTGCTGAATCACTTGCTAGTGATCTGGGAGGACTGGTCAGTCTTGAGAATGTCCTATTGACACCTTCCCCATTGTTTGTTCAACTTTGCATATTTATGCTCTTGAACTATGATAGTAGCTCATGGGTAAGAAATTGCTCAAGATGGAAGATTCACCAAGTAACATTTTTAGTTGTTTTAAAGATTACTACAAGTTTCCCAAGGAGTCTAATATTGGTCTAGGAAATTTTATCCTATCAAAAAGAACCCTGTTCTGCCAGGGTTTGATCTGGCTTGTCAGTAAAGACATTAGTTTGGGATCTCAGAGAAAAAAAATGTATCATAATGTGGAGGGTTAATAATTTCAGAAAATAAATGGTGTGCTCTTTCTTCTCCTCTATAGCTATTGCCTATCCTGCCTGGAGAAGTGTGGCTACCATTTGTTTCACGAGGTTAACTGCCAAATAAAAACAAATCACAATAGAAAATTATTTTTTTGCTTCAAAACAATGGGTCCAGATGTGAAGGGAAAAAGAAATGGGAAATAGAAGCAGAAGCCGTTTGACCCTAAGTTTCTAGCATTGGCTCTGCTTCTTCCCTAGGACAGGAAATTAATATTTTACTCCTGCTCTATATTGAACATAAAGTAGAGTGCCCAGCAAACTGGATGTTCAATAAATGAATAAACAAATACAAGTTCTTGGGTAAGTCATTTACCCTATCTGGAACCATTTTAAAATTTTGAAATAATATTCTCATTTTAATTTGATAGGAAGATTTAAAATGTGCTCTATCGATATTAAGTGAAGAGCATCTGTGATGATGATAGTGATAAATAAAAAATAGAGTTGCTATGTCCCTATATTCCTCTGCACATTTTTTTTTTTTTTTTTTTTTTTTGCCAAGACATTTTGGACCCTTTCAATATCCAGGGGAAACATAATTGAAATGTTGTATAAAAACCTGGAAGCAAATCTTTTCCTTAATTTAGAGAAATAATGATGTTTGGGTCTCATGATAATCCCAGAGTCAACATTCTTATAGACAGAGGAAAAATGAGGGATACATAGAGAGGAGGGTTGAAACCCATTCTTATGTGAAAGAAGAGGCCACTACATTTGTTCAGAAAAGGTAAGAACAAAATGCTAATGCACTGAGCCAATGGACTGGCTCAGGTGCCTGCTTTGATGCTTGGGCATAACAGAAAGAGCCCCCGTTACCTGATTCCTAGCCCAATGCTCTAGCCTTTGTCACTTATTAGACACATTTCCTCTTCAATAAAGTTCTAATTCAAGAGTCCATGTCAGATGGGGATGATTTGGAAACATTTTAAGGACTGAAGGTTTCTCAAAGTACTTTAATGGCCATGGAATGATTAAAAGGAATGTGTGTGTTCAAATACAAATGAAGAATAATTTGAAGGTAGGGCACTAGGAATAGCAGATGGTAACTATTAATTATTAGCCTATTACCAAGGCTTCAGTCCAGTAAGAAGGAAGGTATTCTATGTCTGACTCATTATCATCTAGCCATTTTAGTGCTTTGATTTCTCATAAGAACACTGAAGGAAGACATTTCCTCCTTCTCTTGGCATGTTTGAGAGAGAAGACTTGGGTGGCAATTCATGGAATAGTACCACATTAAATTCCTGAACACATATATCAAGAGCACAACAGACAAAAAAACAAACCACCAAAAACATGAATAATGAACAGTTCTGGAGACATTATTCTGTATATCTCTCGTTAATTAACGCAGTTCTATAAGACTGCACTGGCGCATGGGGATTGAGAGCCCCCTCTCAGCCTTGTCTGCATTGAGGTAGCATATAATAAGCGTGTAGTCAGTTTGTGCCCTAGTCAAACGGTTTTAATAAAACCCTACAAGTACTTCAGAACTGAAGCTGGCAAGGGTGTGTGGGAGGTAATGCTAGGCATGAGTTGAGCCCAACTTTATGAATGAAGTGGCTACATGTCATTAATGTTTCAATAGGTCCCCTAACAAGGGCAATTGGATCTCCAGGGACTCTCACCAAGCCTCCAAGTTAAATTTGCCGGTGGTGAAGATGCTCAGGTCTTGAAGGTAAGCGGAACCATTCCTGTTTTACCTTGAACCGAAGGGTCAAGCACGCCTAAGGGAAATAGTTTGAAACTGTCATTTAACATTATCACCGACATGTACTGTATTTCCAAGCATCCTGCAAAAGGAGCCAGAGACATGCATGCATGGCCCCAAGCTGCAGGGTGGTAGCATGTCACATGTCTGGTAACAGAAGGGGATAACCATCCCAGTACAAACTTGACATATATAAATTGATTACATAAGTGGGCAGTGGTGGTCCTTTCAAGTATACTCCTTTTGTTTGAGCTTTACAGTAAAATTACCAGCAGCAGTTTACAATTAAGGGGAATAATAATAACTGAATATGCTTTCATCTGCACATACAATTACAATGAACTGCATGCCTTAATAGGATTGTGAAAAATCTGCGTTTGACCCATAGAAAAAAGTAAACATTCTTGTTCTGGATACTATATCATTATCACAACAAAGAGAAACTCCTGAAATCTGATGATTTAAACATCTGGAGAATGTTAATCACTTCAAAATGACGGATGTTTTTTATTTCAGCTTTTGACAGACACACTCCTTTCATAGATAGATGATTATTTACATAAATTACATCATCAATGTGAAAAAAATCAGAATAACTTCAAAGGATAAAATGCTTAATTAAAAAGAGACTTGTATTTCTATTTTTTCTCTCTTTCTGTCTTTCCCTTAAAGAAGGAGTAAAAAGGCAAATCTACCAATTCCATTGTAGGTGAGTATGTAATGAAGAAGATGTATTTTTAAATTTCTTCATGTAGAATACATTTAACTTTCAGAATAAAATTCTCAGTTTTTAGAACCCTGAAACATATTAATTGCTTTGAGTCTACTTCTCATTTCTAAAGTTTCCCTTTTTAAAATGGCAATTTGGGGTTCACTTAGCCATTCCAATAGATGAAACAGAGGAGATTCAAGCTCAAGTTGAGTCTGAAATTCACCCTCTCTTTTCATTCAACTTTCAAATTAGCCTTGGTAGATGGAGGGAAATAAACTTTTAAATGAGCTCAGCACTGAACAAAGAATTTAATAGATCTTATTTCATTGTTAATGCAGGAGTTTTTTTTGTTTTGGGTTTTTTTTTTTTTTTTGGTTTTGTTTTTTGTATGTTTTGTTTGTTTTTGGTTTTTTGGTGGAGCCTAAGAAAATAAAAGTCAAGAGCAGTCCAAAAAGAAAGAATTGAAAACTCTGCTCTTCCAAGGAGCTCTGGCTGCAGTCCCTCAGGGCCTGCCTCTGACTGGCGGCATGCTGCCTAATGCTGGTTGGTAGAACTGGTGCAATTTCACTGATCCACTACAATTTCCTCCTACACTTGTAGCTGATCTGCAGACTGACCTTAGACAATTTGTCTTCTTTCAGGGAGAAATGTCACCCAAAAGGAAGCTATTAAGTCAAGAAGGTAATTCTCTCAGAACAGTCCACTGTATAAACAGAACTTGACCTCAAGTAATTTATTGCTGGTCCCTAACAAAGAGACTTAAGATTTAGGTCTGATATAGTTGAGATTTGAATCTGTCAATAGAAAGGGCAAGCCAGAACCTCATAAGATTTCTTTTGAGGGGCCATGTTTAGAATATATCAATATATTGTTCACACAGGAAGAGCAGCATTTGGTCATTTAGAATGAAAAGTTTATTTTATTAACAAATCAGAAATTTGTACTTATACAGTTCAGCCACTTCTTTAATGACTCCTAGATAATTTTTGTTAGGCTAATACCTAAACATGATATAAAGTCTGTATTTTCTTGAAAACACTGGGTTAGAGTCAATGCTCAAGATCCAGGTTTGTCCCACATTGCTAAGAGGTTTATTTTCTTTTTAACAGAGTGGAAAGTGAAAAGTTAAATTTCTTAATTGAGTGGAATGAATCATGTTACTTGGGGGCACAGAATCCAATCAATGAGCATCTCATGGTTCAGGATCTGAAAGGGTCAAACTGCTAAGCTGTCTCTTGACAATATCTCATGGACCACCTGTGACAGATGGATATTAGAGAGACTTCTAGAAAAAAAAAAAAGGAGGAAGAGAAGAAAGCAAAGGAAGGGTAAGAAGTATATTAGGAAAACCCTTTAACTCACTTTAAACTCCTTGTTTTACGGTTACTAAGGTGAAATTTCCCATTTCCTATTTACAAATGAGGATTTTTCTGCCTTTTCTATTACAACTCTAAATCCCAGCTTCCTTGATTAATGAATCGCTTGTTCATTGCTTTTCCTTCTAAGGTCCAGGTTTTCTGCTATGTCTACTTTCACTGGTAAAAGCCTCCCCTACCTCCAGCTCACCATTTCTAGGCCCTCTCTTTCCCACCTACCTCTCTCCTCCTCAAGTCCCATCCAATTCACTAACAAGCTCTACCAGGGCTTGGCCTGGAGACCACCCACATCCTACAAGTGGAAAGTGCTGAAAACCTGTCAACCACAGCTGACACAGAGTCCGTCAGTGTAGATTTTAATGCTGTGAACATTTTGCTGATATTTTTCCACAGAGCATTGCCTGGTGTTGACATTTTAGGTCTCAAAGTAGCAACTAATACTTCTTAACTGGTACTAACTTTCAAAACAGTAGCTAGAAAGCCTTGAAACTTTTAGAAATCTCCATTTGTTCAGTCTATAAAATGGGGCTAACACAACTGAATCCCCTGGACAAATTGCAACGCCTCCCTCAAGTGGATGAAGAGCTTTGAGATCATCACAGGAAAATTCTAAAGAAGGAATTGGAGACCATAGTGATGTTTTTCTAAATTAAAAGTGACAACCAGCATTTAGTAGAGGAATCAGAAGATAGAATTGAGAGCAGGAAGTCTTATATTCATTACACCAGATGGTTTAGTTTTCACTGAATGAAGAGGAAGGAGCTGAGTGAATGAACAGGGGTATGTCCTTAAAAGATTCAGCAGCCATCCAAGCACACAGGAACAATCTAGTGGAAAACTGAAGACTTGAACTAGTCTGTATTACACAAAATAAAGCATCCCTACTGGGTTTGACTTCAGCAGGTTGAAGTCATAAAGCATAATGTTCTACTATTAAATAACACCAATATAATTACTACTGGCACAGCTTTAAAAAAATGACTTTGTTCAAATTCTTAACACAAAAATAAGTCACATAGCAAATCTGTAATCAATACCTGTTAAAAAAAATAGTGAATGATTTTCAGTTCAGGAAAATGTTTTCACTGCTTGGCTTTTCTCTCATCTCTTGCCCATCTCTGCTTTCCTTTCCTTATTTAAAAAAGAATAAAACATTTCATTTGAAATATAAAACATGCAGCAAAGCACAGAATATAATATAACAGACCTCTGTTTTCCACCACCAAGATTAAACAGACTTTAATGTTTTTTAAATATAGGCATGATATCTCCCTCTTTTATAGACATAAAATGTCATATAGCTGTAGCCTCACCACATCATCCTTTTCCCTTCAGTTCTCCTCAAAGGTGAAAACTTATCTGCAGTGTTTTAAAATCATTTTTGTACATATGTTTGTACTTTCACTACATAAGTATGTGTTCCTGAGCACTAGACACTATTGTTTCATTTCACACTTTCCATACATGGCATTATGCTTTATATATCCTTTTGCAACTTTCTGAAACATTAAGATTTATTCATATTTGTGTATATGATTTAATAGCAGAACAATAGTTCTTTATCCCTTTATATGTATAAAGGGATAAAGAACTCCTCCCTTCCTGAGGAGTCAGTCCAAGTTGTCAGTAACTGCTAGATTGATCCCAATTAATAGAATGGCGGGATTTTTTATTTTGTTTTTTACTATTACAAACAATGCTGAAATTACATTTTTGCATATATATTCTTGAATGCATGTAAGAGAGTTTTTCTAGGAGTCAAATTGCTAGAAGCTATGAAATGATCATCTTCATTCATGTGCATTACCAAATTCCTCTCTAAAATGGTAACAATTTACACTACCATCAGGAATAAATAAGAATTGCTGTTTCCTCACATCACCACTAACACTCGATGTAAGACCACTGATTAAAATTAATTTTTAATGGTTGTGAAGTTATAGCTCATTGATGTTTAATTTTCTCTGACTACTAAACAATATTGAGCATATTTTTAATATTTTATTGGCTATTTACACTCCTACAAATTGCTTGCTGATATCCTTTGCTTATTTCTCTTCTGACTTCATGCCTTCTCATTCTTGTTGGTTTTTAAGACATAGGTTGCAAAATATCTTTCTATGTCAGTCTTTTCATCTTACAATGTCTTTTTCACAAAATTGCTTTTATTTTAATGGGCTCAAATTTACTGATAGTTTCTTTTGTGATTTTTGCATTTTGTATTATATTAAATAAATGCTTCTTTACATAATGCCATAAAAGTTTTCTCTAGTATTTTCTTTTAAAAATTTACAACTTTTATTTTTATATTATTATTTTATAGAGACAGAGTATCGCTCTGTTGCCCAGGCTGGAGTGCTGTGGCGCGATCTTGGCTCACTGCAACCTCATCTCCCAGGTTCAAGCAATTCTCCTCCCTCAGTTTCCTGAGTAGCTGTGACTACAGGCACATTCTACCATGCCCAGCTAATTTCTTTTGTATTTTAGTAGAGACCGGGTTTCACCGTGTTGCCCAGGCTGATCTCAAACTCCTGAGCAGAGGCAATCTGCCCACTTTGGCTTCCCAAAGTGCTAGGAATACAGGCATGAGCCACTCTTTTTAAAATTTACTTTTGCATAAAATATGGGTGTCTGTTTTACTCTTGTCCCTGTATCAAGAATTGAATAATTTATCCTTCAACCTATTTTTTGCAACTCTCCTTTTTCATACACTAAACTTCCCAATATATATGATTTTCCTAGGTCTCTACTTTTATAGTCTTATACCAGTATGCAAAGGCCACAGGTCTGCTCTACCTTGTGCTGAAAGAAACTTTTCTCCTGCAACAGATGCCTCTTTGAATCTGTGGATGCTTCTCAACTTCATCAAAGTTCATTTTGTAAATACACAGTTTAATTTATGCAAATTTTACTATCTGCAAGATCAATTTCTCCACATTGCCTTCACTTCTGCATGTCAAACCCTCAGTTAGGAATTTCCAGGAAAGTCTCCATACCATTGGTCAACTAGGCACTAACTTCTCTGTGATGGGCATCAACCACTGTCACATATCTAACACAGGAGTGCTGGACTTGTAATAAGGAAGAGTTCTAGCTCTACTTCTGTAAATGAACATAAATAAGAAGTGATAATGTATTTAGGGATTATAGAGAGTTAGCTAATTGGTTACCAAGGTAACCAGTGATTTCCAAAAGGAAAAACACTGACCTGATGGTGTATGTGACCAAACTTTAGGTTACCAACAATAACTATCTGCAGCTTACATCTCAGATTTTCCAGTCTTCCCTGATCTTTGAGCCCTAGAAGTTAGTCATAATAGGAAGTCTCCAGAAGAATGAGTTCTGGGTGTAATTTTGTCATCCGGTGGCAAAAAGCACTGTAGAAGAACAAGTACATCTTCCCTCCCAGGATCACTGTGGTTAGCCAACACATTGCTAGCTGAAATTCCTAACTATGAAAGAGAGTAGCAAATTAGCTGATCAAAATTGCAAATAAGGTGAAAACAATGTGATAATTTATTCTGAAAGCTAAATTAAAAAGCAGGCTATGCTAATACTAACCCCAAAATCTACTTAGTCCCTGTTCACATTTTATTAAATCCCTTAATATCTCTTCCTGTGTAACTGTGTACCTCTTTTTCCCTTTCTGCTTCTAATGCTTCCCTTCATGTGTCTTCCTCATTCCTTCTCCAATATTTCCCTCTTGTCAACTTTTTTCTCTTCCCACACCACCTTTAACTTCTTTATCCTCTTATCCCCACATTGTTTTGTCCCCTTACCACAAGTTATTAATTAGCCTTTATTATGATACCATATTTTTATTATTGATCATTATTGTTCATGACAGTCTTTAAAAATTCCTCTGTCTTAATATAAAAGTCGAATTAATTGAATGTTTCATATACAAATTCAAGTAACCTCTCCTCATCTGAACACTTGGTATGCTTCAGAATTCCTTTGACACTTTTTTTTTCAATGTGAGCATAAAAATCTCCTAAAGAGGACAATAAAATGCACTTGTCTGCCCTCTCCTTTCTGATTACATAAGTTTAGAATGGAACTGGGGACTTCTTATTTTTACCAAGCAAGAATCCATAGGTGATTCGGATGTGGGTGATCTGTAAGATCATGTTTAGTGAAACTTGCTTTATCTTATCTTTATTTTCTATACTCTCTCTCACTGATTTTAAAATCTCTTTTTTTTTTTTTTTTTTTTTTTTTTTTTTTTTTTTTTTTCTTTTTTTTCTATTCTCTTTCTCTTTGATTTTAAAATCTCTTTTTTTTTTTTTTTTTTGAGATGGAGTCTTGCTCTGTCACCAGGCTGGAGTGCAGTGATATGATCTCGGCTCATGCAGTCTTCACCTCCTGGGTCCAAGCAATTTTCCTGTCTCAGCCTCCCAAGTAGCTGGGATTACAGGAATGTGCCACCACACCTGTCTCACTGTGTTGGCCAGGCTGGTCTGGAACTCCTGACCTCAAGTGATCTGTCATCTCAGTCTCCCAAAGTGCTGGGATTACAGACATGAACCACCATACCCAATCTCTTCTTTTTTCTTTAATTAGTGTTACATTACTGGAACACTAAGCAGATAGGAGTTATTTATATGCTACTGCTCAAGGTCATCACCAACTTCTGATTGCAAAAATTCAAAAAACTGCAACCTCAGGCATAAATGGGTTAAACTTCAGTATTTACTATCTACAGGTGACCTTGCCTGTTACTTAACAGAGAACAAGGTAACTGAAGTGAATTTCTTCGGTTTCCATTCTTTGAGTGTCTCTTTTTTTCTGAGTCCACCTTTGCAACTCTTCTCTTTATGACAGAGTGAAGAGAACTTCCTTTCCAAGGCTGACATTGTGGCCAGTACCTTGAAGCCATCTGAAATCCCATTATTCAGAAGACAACTTTCCCTCCTCTAATTGCCATCATTCTTCCTCCCTCCTTCTCTCCTTCCCTCTCCTGCCTTTCCCACCTCAATAATCCTTTAGCTTTCTTGTTGTCATTCTTAGTGATATAAAGATGTATTTCTCCTATGAACTTTCTTGAGGACAGGGCCTACATATTCCTCTTTGTATACATACCTATAAAGCATCTAGTTAAAAACCTGTATTCATAATGAACCCTCAATAAATATTTGTTGAATAAATGATTAATATTCTTCTCCAAAAAAAAACAAAACAAAACTGAATCTGTTGCTTTGTCCTTAGGTGTGTTTCTCAAAGGAATATTGTTCTTTGAATCACGGAGATTATGATTCCTATGCTGGAGTAAGGAATTACACTAACGGCTGGAAAGCTGGTTAGAGGCAGCAACAATTAGAAAATGTAATGAACTTTCACATTCAGAATGGCAATTAAAACTAAAATATTTAGGATCAACTTTCTCAAGAAACATGCAATATTTATAGGTAGAAAACCACACCTATTGGGATATGCAAGGAACCTTGAATAAATGGAAAGCCTTATTTATCCTTTTAGGAGCTGAAGGCTAAATACTGTAAAAATGTCAATTCTTTATAAAGAATTCTTTCAACATTACTTTATACTTTTTCAAGCCACTAAAAAACTCAAGGTGTGTATATCTAGGGCAACTTGAATCTATCCTCCAGAGAAAAAAAATTTAAAATAAAAATAACAAAAGAAACTCAACCCAGAATATTATAATATTTTTGATTTTCTATCTTGGCCAATGGAGGGGGCAGTTTCAGAGGCTTCTGTGTGGTGTTTGCTGCTATGCTAGTCCTTATCCCATAGATCAAGGAATCCATGGGAGGGCTCTGCCAATTACTAAGCATGGACATTTCAATTATACACTTGAGGCCTGAAAAATGGTCACTGGGTTTGTGAACACAACTGACCCACTGAGGGAGATCAAGGTTAGGACCCCATTTACTATCCGGACCCCATTGACTGCTTCTCTAATAGGAGAATTTATTGTGACATTTCCTTCAATATCAACTTGTACAACTGTGTCCAGTGTTCCCCGAAATGTCTGGGTATTTTTACTCCAATGTATGGTCACCTAAGTGAAAGGCCGTAAGTCCCTTTTCAGAAAGATACAGAGAATCATTATGATAAAACTTGCCAAGCTACTCTAAGATTCTTCCTCATGGAGACATAGCCTCCCTTTTTAGGCACAGGGTTTAGGACTGAAAATTGTCTGGTTCAGATCTGAATCATGACTTTTTAACTAGGGCAGGGGCCCCCAACTTTCTGATCATCCATTCTCAATTTCTTCTGGTTAAATAAGTTAAGCATATGCTTGTTGACTGCCCATCCATCTTGCCCATAGAAACGCTGAGTTCCACCGACAAACTCCATAGTTCGATGTCGCTCAGACCTTTTGGATGCCACTCTGAACGTGGTACTCATTAAAATAATTCTGCCTGTTTTGTTACTGGTGGTTACATGTTGTCACTTTGCCTCTATTATTTCAGAATCTTTTTGTCCCTTTGCTACAAGAGAGCCTAGTTCTGGAACAGTCTTGGATAACAAAGAACAGCCACCATTGATTTTCTTAATGACGCTAATGCCGCCTTCTCCAGCACATTCTTTATTTTTTGACAGTGTTCCCCAGCTGAAAACAGCTGATTGGCAATCTAGCATGCTCACTTATTGGATCTTTTAATCCCTTCTACTGCCATCTCCCATGGCAAATCTGCATTTCTATTTCATTTGGTGTGGGCTATCACTTTTTCCAAACTTGCAACAGCCATTCTAGAACATACTAGTGTTGCCTCCAGGGGTCCTTGCCAGGGCATTAAATCCTGAGTCCTGGGAAAACACTCTCATATTGTTATAATCTCTTTTATCCAATTTTGTTTCTATCCCTTTGATTCAGCACCTTCAGAATGCAGTCCCATATAAACTCTCCTGGCTTATGGAGGATACTACCACCTAGCAGAGGATAGATAGCCTTGGGCAAGGCAGCTCCCTTCATGAAAGGACAATTTTCACATCCACTGATGATTCTTATTTCAAATGATTATTATTGTGGCTGCTCAATAGCAATCCTCTAATTCCTTTCTTTAGTTTATGTATCTCTAAGACTCCAAAATAACAAAACAGGAAATGTAGTGACAAGTAATATATTAAAAATATATATAAATTATCCTCAAATGAAAAACAAGATTACCTCTCCAGGAATCAAAGAGATACAAATTAAGACAATGCATATTTCCTTGGAAAAAATTACTATTTTTGAAAATAACATACTCAGTTTTGGCAAGGATATAGTGAAAGTGTGAATTTTTATTTCCTTGTCAAGAGAGCATAAGTTTGCATAAAAAATTTAACTCTTTGTTTTCCAAAAATTAGACAATTCCTCCTCTGGGAAACTTCAATAATTCCTTTTTGTCTCATTTTACTTTCTCTTTTTCCTCTTAAAGATCAAATTAAATTTATACTTTGAATTATAAGTTTTCTTAGTATCATTTTATCTACCTTAGCTTGCACTGCCATACCAAATGCCATAGACTAGATGCTTAAACAACAGAAATTTATTTTCTCACAGTTCTGGAATCTGGAAAGTTCAATATGGAGGAGTCAGTGTGGATGAGTTCTGGTGAAGACTCTTTCTTCCTGGCTTCCAAATGGTTACCCTCTCTTTATGTCCTCACATGATACAGAGAGAGAGAGGGAAAGAGAGATCTTCCTCTTCTTATAAGGTCACCATCCTATCTGATTAAGGCACCAGCCTTATTACTTGCTAAAGACCCTATGTCCAGATACATTGGGGATTAAACTTCAACATATGAATTTTGGGGAGATATAATTCAGTCCATTGCCTCATCTTAAAATAATTGGCTTTAAATATTTATCCTATCATTGGCATACTTGCAAAGGGAATTGACAGAAATGATAAATTTATAATGTTAACTTTGGTGGTTTCTGAGTGGTAAGAATTTTTTGCTTTTCTCTTTGCACTTTTCAACTTATCACTTGAATGTTTTTATAGTTACTTTTAAAAATTATAAATGACAAAGCAGTGTCTTTTCAAAAGTACCTTGTTTGCTACCATAGTGAGTTGAAAGTGAGAAAAGAATTATTTTATCACCTCAAAGACGCTGACTCAGTGTTTCTCAAATGTTCCCACTAAACATTCCTGTGAAGAAAACAAGAGGTAAGGGAAAAGGTATGCTGTGGGAGGAACTTTTGGGAGTACAGTCAGATGATTTCCTTGAAGTTTTATATAATAGCCTTTAAGTTGACTTGATTTTTCCATTTTATCCAGAATATATCTGTTTGTTACCATATAAACACAATGTTTAAAATTACTTACTATTGAGTAAAATTCATGTACAAAGAAAATATATCATTATTTATCTCAGGGCTTTAAGTGCCCCTTGATTCAATCAGCTTACATCTGGGGGCACTCAAATCCCTATTTGAGAAGCATGGGATTAATTTAATTATCAAAATTATCATTTGCCTGAACTTCTACAAATTGTAAAATACCTTCCACATAAATTATCTCACTGGGACTCTCAGCATCCTCTTTTACAAGCTCAACATACTTCACCCATTCCTTTAGCAGTGGAATTCCTCCAGACTCAGTCTTACGCTTCTTTATCATGCAACTCTATATTCACTGCCTAGCGATTACTTTTCTTGACCGTAGTTCAATTGCCTGATACATTCTAGTGATACCCAAATCTGTATCTCCAGAGCCACCTGTACAAAAGTCAGCTTGATATCACATCTTGGCTATCAATTATTTTAAACTTTAAATATCCACTATGAAATTTATGAATCCAGTAGGAAATTCCTACAAATCTTGTTCATTTCCATTCAAAAGCACTACCACCCACCTAGCTCTGCAAGCCAGAAAAACCTGGTATAACCTCTGACACCTGAATATTTCTTACACTCCCATCTAATATATCACAAGGTTTGAGAACATCTAAAAACACCTCCAGTTAGTTTATGTCTCACAAGTTCACTACTGCCTTCACCACCATCATCCCAGTCCAAGCTACCTTAATCTTTCTGACTACTGAAATAGAAATATTTAAATTTCTACTTGGAAATCTAGCAAGTATATTAAAATGAGGCTGTCCACCTCGACCAGTTCTTTTCCCCATCTTCTTCATGGGAAAAAGTGCCACCATAAACCTAGTTCGTTAGGTGAAAAATGAAGAAATAATTCTGGATTCCTCATTTTATCTCATATAATATAGGTCAACACACAGTTATAGAACATGTTTATTATCACATAAAATTATCTTTAACGGTGCTGTAGCAAGTCTTGAGATTACATAGAAATTTGTTCTTACTTTTAAGAATTGGTTTGGTTGTCCTAGTTCTTTGTATTTTTGTATGAATTTTGGAATAATATAGCCAATGTCTTAATCATTTGTTTACTATAAAGGATCATTTGAGATGAGTTATAAAGAAAAGAGGTTTATTTGGCTCATGATTCTACAGGCTGTACAAAAAGCATGGCAACAGCATCTGCATCTAGTGAGGACTTCAGGGAGCTTCCACTCATGGCAGAAGAGGAAGGGGAGCTGGTGTATGTACGCAGAGATCACATGACGAGAGAGGAGGCAAGAGAGAAAGAAGAGAGGTGCCAGGTTCTTTTTAAACAAGCAGCTTGTGTAGGAACTAATAAAGTGAGAACTCACTGCCACCCTCCACCACCAGGGAGGGCATTATTCTGTTCATCAGGGATCCATCTCTACCACCCAAACACCTCCCATTAAACCCCACCTCCAACATTGGGGATCAAATTTCAACCTGAGATTTGGAGGGGTCAAATATCCAAACTCTAGCAGCCAACTTTTACAACAACACTACTAGAATTTTGACTAGGATTGCACTGACCTATAGATCAATGTAGGGAGAAGTGACAATATAGAATTCACATTCATAAAAGACATGGCATATTTTTTCATTACTTTAGGTTTTCATCAATTTCATCAGTATTTTAATTTTTTATTGTTGTCTGCTTATATTATTATATGAGAATACAACTGATTTCTGACTTTGAATCCGGTGACCTTGTAAATGTCACAAGTTCTACTGGCTTTCCTTTAGCTTTCTTGGGATTTTCAATGTACTCAATCAGTGTCCGCTAATAAAGATAGTTTTATTTCCTTCATTCAAATCTGCATGCCTTTCCTTTTTTTTTTTTACTTGCCTATTGTACTAAGAACTCTAGTACTATGTTAAATAGAATCTTGAGGAAAACATTCAGTCTTTCACCCTTCAGTAAAATATTACCTGTAGGTACTTCATAAGTTGTGGAAATTCCTTTCTGTTCTTAGCTTGACCAGAGTAATTTTAAAATACATTACAGAAATTAGATTTCCTCAAATGCTTTTTCTATATCTACTAGAATAATAATACGTCTTTTCCTTTTAAATTCAGTTACTATGATGAATTACATGGATAAATTTTCAAATGTTAAATTTTGCTAATTGAGGTATATCAAACTTGATCATGATATAGTATATTTTTATGTATTGTTTTACTTAATTTGCTAATTTTCTTACAGATTTTTGAGTCTCTATTGATAAGGGATATTGCTTTATACAGTATACCCCTTTATCCACAAGAGATCTATTCCAACAACTCCCATGGATACCTGAAACTGCAGATGGTAGTTAATCCAGTATATACTATATTTTTCTACACATACATACCTTCACAAAGTTTGTTATAAATAAAGCACAGTATGAGATTATCAATAATAAAACAGCACAATTATAATAATATATTAAAAGTTATGTGTATGTGTGCTCTCTCTCTCAAAATATAAAATATTTTATTGTACTATACTCACCTATTTTCAGACCACAGTTGAATATATTTTATTATGAGTAACTGAAACCATGGAAAGTAAAACTGTGGATAAGGGGGGAACTACTTCACTTTTCTTTCTTTTTATTCCTGGTGGAATAAGGGGAATGGGGACTTCATATCAGTTTCGTCCTTTTGATTTTCTGAAAGCATTTGTGTAGGACTGGTATTATTTATTCCTGAAGTATTTGATAGTGTGGCATTGTTTTTAGATACTAGTATAATGAAACGTATTTTATATAAACATATAAATAAAAAATACTGTTCCAACCATACTGCATTTTTATATCTCCTAACATAGTAAAATAATTTATATATTCATCAGTTATGTTCTTAGACCAGCGTGTAATTTAATTGTTTCTTTAGATTTGAGGGGAGGCCAGTCTGCTACTAGACACCCTCAGAGAATTACTGAGAGAGGGAGACAAGTAACAGATTTTACATTTACTATTTTGTGATCCTATGTACAGAAATGATTATTTTTATATGCTATTTACACCACATTCAGATCTAAGGGGAAGAAGGTTACTTCAGTAAAATTGTCCTTAATCTACCTCCTCATGATGCCTCCCATTTTAAATGCATCAAAACTACATAAACTGAAAAATAACTGACTGTTAACATTAATAATGGAGTCAGAACCACAGATGCAAAAAAGAATAAACATATAATCAGTATTTCTTATATGTGATTCCTTAATATTATATGCAGAAAAGGATATAAAGAAATTAATTATATATTTTGGATCACTATGCAAAGACAGAAATATTTAGAATTACACTATAATACTTCCTATGCTATAACATTATTT
>PVKP010011717.1:0-60536 GCA_004027715.1 Plecturocebus donacophilus | reverse complement strand
AGACCCATTGGTGTGCTGTCTTTAGGAGACGCATCTCACATGCGAAGACTCACATAAACTCAAAATAAAGGGATGGTATAAGGCCGGTTGCCTTGCTGGGAGCCCAGACGCACCCCACCCCCTTTTCCCTTTCACAAGCCCCGAGCAAGCTCAGACATGCTCGGGCATGGTCCCTTCTCCCTTGCTCGCACAGCCTGGTTTTCTCTTAAAGAGCCCAGTATGCAAACAGGGTGCTGCAACCATAGCTTCCTAACAACCAATAGCAGCTAAGCCTTAACAACCAATAGCAGCTAAGCCTGAACAACCAATAGCAGCCGAGTCTTAACAACCAATAGCAGTCGAGCTTTAATGACCAATAGCAGGCAAGTAATTCCAACCAACAACAAGCCAAGTCCTAGGTCAAGGCTTGTAACTTACCCAGTAGCAGTCTTGCTCTCCCACAACCAATCGAGCTGTTTCACTCCCTATAAAAACCCCTGGTCTAAAAATAGACTTTCTAAAAATAGCCCAAGTCACTCCCTATAAAACCCCCTGTCTGAGCGAAGTCAGTGTGACTTCTCCAGCCCCTCCTGTCCGGACTGCAGAACCTCACCCGGGAGCCTGAATAAATTCCGTTGCATTAAATTATCTTGGTGCTAGCCTCAGTTTCTTTGCTTTATCCTCGGAAACAGACCTCACAGATGGAAGAAGATTTAACAAGCAAATGGAGAGCAAAAACAGGCAGGGGTAGCAATCCTAGTCTCTGATAAAATAGACTTTAAAAACAAACATGAGAAGAGACAAAGAAAGGTGTTTATATATAATGGTGAAAGGATCAAAGCAACAAGAAGAGCTAACTATCCTAAATATTTATGCACCCAATGCAGGAGCACCCAGATACATAAAGCAAGTTCTTAAAGACCTACAAAGAGACTTAGATTCCCACACAATAATAATGGGAGATTTTAACACTTCAATGACAATATTGGACAGATCAATGAGACAGAAAGTCAACAAGGATATCCAGGACTTCAACACAGATTTGGACCAAGCAGACCTCATAGACATTTACAGAACACTCCATCCCAAATCCACAGGATACACATTCTTCTCAGCACCACATTGCACTTACTCCAAAATTGACCATATAATTGGAAGTAAGTCACTCCTCAGCAAATGCAAAAGAATGGAAATCATAACAAACAGTCTTTCAGACCACAGCACAATCAAATTAGATTTCAGGATTAAGAACAGCACTCAAAACCACACAATCACATGGAAACTGAACAACTTGCTTCTGAAGGTTTAATGGATAAACAATGAAATTAAGGCAGAAATAAAAATGGTATGTGAAACCAAAGAGAATGAAGACACAATGTACCAGATCCTGTGGAACACACATACAGCAGTATGTAGAGGGAAATTTATAACAATAAATGCCCGTATGAGAAACAAGGAAAGATCTAAAATTGACACCCTATAATCACTATTGAAAGAGCTAGAGGAGCAAAATCAAAAAAACTCAAAAGCAAGCAGAAGGTAAGAAATAACCAAGATCAGAGCCGAACTGAAGAAGATAGAGACACAAAAAACTCTTCAAAAAATCAATAAATCCAGGAGCTGGTTTTTTGAAAAGATCAACAAAATAGACCACTAGCTAGACTAATAAGAAAAAGAGACAATAATCAAATAGATGCAACAAAAAATGATAAAGGGGAGATCACCACCGATTCCTCGGAAATATAAACTACCATCAGAGATTACTACAAACAACTCTATGCACATAAACCAGTAAATATGGAAGAAATGGATAAATTCCTGGATACTTGCATACTCCCAAGACTAAGCCAGAAAGAAGTAGAAACCCTGAATAGACCAATAACAAGGTGTGAAGTGAAGGCAGCAATTAATAGCCTACTGACCAAAAAAAGTCCAGGTCCAGATGAGTTCACAGCTGAATTCTACCAAACGTACAAAGAGGAGCTGGTACCATTCCTGTTGAAACTATTCCAAACAATACAAAAAGAGGGAATCTTCCCTAACTCTATGAGACCAACATCATCCTGATACCAAAACCTGGCAGAGACACAACTAAAAAAGAAAACTACAGACCAATATTCATGATGAAAATTGATGCAAAAATCTTCAATAGGCTTCAGCCCAGGGATGCAAGGCTGGTTCAACATATGCAAATCTATAACCATAATTCACCACATAAACAGAACCAAAGATAAAAACCACATGATTATCTCAATAAATGCAGAGAAGACCTTTGACAAAATTCAACAGCGCTTTATGCTAAAAACTCTCAATAAACTAGGTATTGATGGAATGTATCTCAAAACAATAAAAGCTATTTATGACAAACCCACAGCCTGTATCATACTGAATGGGTAACAAATAGAAGCATTCCCTTTAAAAACTGGCACAAGACAAGGATACCCTCTCTCACCACTCCTATTCAACATAGTATTAGAAGTGCTAGCCAGAGTAATTAGTCAAGAAAAAGAAACAAAGGGCATTCAATTAGGAAAGAAGCAGTCAAATTGTCCCTATTTGCAGATGACATGATTGTATATTTAGAAGACCCCATCATCTGAGCCCATAAGCTCCTTAAGCTGATAATCAACTTTGGCAAAGTCTTGGGATACAAAATCAATGTGCAGAAATCACAAGCATTCCTATACAGCAATAGCAGACAAACAGCCAAATTATGAGCGAACTACCATTTACAATTGCTACAAAGAGAATAAAATACCTAGGAATACAACTAACAAAGGAGGTAAAAGATGTCTTCAAGGAGAACTACAAACCACTGATCAAGGAAACAAAAGAGAACACAAACAGATGGGAAAACATTCCATGCTCATGGTTAGGAAGAATCAATATTGTGAAAGTGGCCATACTGCCCAAAGTAATTTATAGATTCAATGCTATCCCCATCAAGCTACCAATGACCTTCTTCACAGAACTGGAAAACCACTTTAAACTTCATATGGAACCAAAAGAGAGCCCATATAGCCAAGACAATTCTAAGCGAAAAGAACAAAGCTGGCGGCCTCACACTACATGACTTCGAACTAGACTACAAGGCCAAAGTAATCAAAACAGCATGGTACTGGTACCAAAACAGAGATAGGGACCAATGGAACAGAACAGAGGCCTCAGAAGCAATGCCACACATCTACAACCATCTGATCTTTGACATACCTGATGAAAACAAGCAATGGGGAAAGGATTCCCTGTTTAATAAATGGTGTTTGGAAAACTGGCTAGCCATATGCAGGAAGCTGAAACTGGACCCCTTCCTTACCCCTTATACAAAAATTAACTGTAGACCAATTAAACATTAAACATAATAACTAACATCACAAAAACTCGAGAGGAAAGCCTAGGCAAAACCATTCAGGACATAGGCATAGGCAAGGACTTCATGACTAAAACACCAAAAGCAATGGCAACAAAAGCCAAAATAGACAAACTGGATCTAATTAAACTTAAGAGCTTCTGCACAGCAAAAGAGACAATCATTAGAGTAAACCAGCAACCAACAGAATGGGAAAAAATTTTTGCAATCTACCCATCAGACAAAGGGCTAATATCCACAATCTACAAAAACTAAAGCAGATTTACAAGAAAAAAATAAACAAAGGCATTCAAAAGTGGGCAAAGGATATGAACAGACACTTTTCAAAAGAAGACAAATATGCAGCCAACAAACATGAAAAAATGCTCATCACCATTGGTCATTAGAGAAATGTAAATCAAAACCACATTGCAATACCATCTAATGCTAGTTAGAATGGCAATCATTAAAAAATTTTTGAGACAACAGATGCTGGAGAGGATGTGGAGAAATAGGAACACTTTTACACTGTTGGTAGGAGTGTAAATTAGTTCAACCATTGTGGAAGACAGTGTGGCGCTTCCTCAAGGATCTAGAAACAGAAATTCCATTTGTCCAAGCAATCCCATTACTGGGTATATACCCAGAGGATTATAAATCATTCTATCATAAAGACACATGCCCACATATGTTCATTACAGCACTGTTTATGATAGCAAAGACCTGGAACCAACCCAAATGTCCATCGATGATAGACTGGAGAAAAAAAATGTGGCACGTATACACCATGGAATACTATGCAGCCATAAAACAAAATAAGTTTGTGTCCTTTGTAGCGACATGGATGAATCTAGAAACCATAATTCTCAAAAAACTGACATAAGAACAGAAAACCAAACACCATGTTTTCACTCATAGGTAGATGATGAACAATAAGAACACTTGGACACAGGGACAGGAACAACACTCACAGGGGTAGGTGAGGGGATGGAGAGGAGGGGGGACAGTGGGGGACAGGAGGGATAACACTGGGAGAAATACCAGAGGTAGGCAACAGGGGTGGGGGGAAATGGAGACAGTAAACCACCATGGCATGTACCTATGCAACAATCCTGCAGGATGCAGGATGTGCACATGTACCCCAGAGCCCAAATACAATAAAAAAAAAAATCCAAAGTAAGCAAAATGAAAAAATATAAAGATAAGAGCAGAAATCAGTGAAACTACAGACAAAACAACAGAGAAAAATTAATAAAACAATGAGCTAGCTCTTTATAAATACAAAAAATATTAAACTCTAGTAAGACTGAATAAGAAAAATAGTGGGAAATTGACATTACCAATATTGTAAGTGAAACAGGAAACATCAGTGCAGACTCTGCAGACATCAAAAAGATGTTAAAGAAATATAACAAATCACTCTATATGCATAAATTCCTGGAAAAACAAAAACTTAACATGCTATGATCTGAATGTGTCTCCCCCCACCAAAAGAATAATTTGTATGTTAAAATCTAACCACCAGATGATGTTTTGGAGAGATGGGGCATTTGGAGGTTATTGGATAATGAGGGTAAAGCCATTTTAAACGAGACTAGTTCCCTTACAAAACAGGGAGGGAGCTTGTTTGTCCCTTCCACCCTGTTAGAACAAAGAAAAGGCAGCATCTACAAGGAACAAGCCCTCACTGGGTGAGACATAGATTAAGTAGGGGTCACCACCTGAGACGTTGTTCACCACCTGCAGAGGTCTGTCCTGCAGACCCTGACTCAGTGATGGATGAATAAAATGCACTCAGACACACAAGAATACAGTGAATCTGAGTGGGCTAGGGATGGTCACCAACTGCTGTCAGAGGGTGACTGCAGCTAACCAATCATGACTCCTTGTTCTTTCTCACATTTATTCAGTATAGATTTAATAACAGATGCTCTAAGTCAACATGCTGGTGGATAATTAACACAGTTAAAAGAGTGGCTTTACAAATTATAAAAGGTCTTGGTTTCAGGGCCCAGAATAAACACCATTAATGGGCAATTCCTCTTTGACCTCTCCCTGAGAGGACCATCCAGCACAAAGTTTACATGAGTAAATAGAGTAGAGACAAGGGAATGTGGGGTAAACAGACTTAACTGGGGAAGCTTTCATTATTCCTAATCTTTGCTCTATGCCTAATGCTCTAATATAAGAACTGGCTGCCTTCAGCCTGTTCCATTAAAACCTTTTGGCCTGCCAAAAGCAGGCCAAAATTGCAAGAAATAATTATCTGTTGCTTATAAATTAAAGCTACTAATTTGGTTATAACAGCTTTAACAGACTGAGACAGACACTGTCACTGAGAGTAAAGCGCCACCCTAACAAAAACCTGAAGTTGTGGAAGTAGCTCTGAGCCTAGGGAATTAGTAGGGGCTGCAAGAGTTTTAAGGCGCATACTAAAAAAAGCCTACATTGTGATAAATGGAGTATTAAGATGCTGGTGATGGTTCAGAAGAAGAGACCTGTAGAGAAAGCCTCTGTCTTCTTCAAGTTTCTCTAAGTGATTATAAACAGAATGTTGGTAGAACCCTGGATAGCAAAATTCATTCTGATGAGGTCTTAGATGAAAATGATGAACATGATATTGAAAACTTAGAATAAAGACAATTTTTGTTATAATGTAGCAAAAGAAAACCTTAGTGAATTGTATTCTTATCCTAGTGTTTTGAGAAAGGTGAACTTGTGAACAATGAAATAGGATATTTGGTAGAAGAAATATCTAAGGAAAGTGTTGAGGAAGTGGCATGACTTTTCCTGACTGCTTATAGTAAAATGTGAGAGTAATGGCTTAAAGATAGAATTCATAATCAAAAGGAAAGCAGAATTTAAAAATTTGAAAAATTTTCAGCCTGGCCATGTTGTAATCAATAAAAAAGTATGTTTCAGACAGAACACCAAGGATGTGACCAAGTGACCATTTGATAAGAGATTACTATGGAGAGAAGGAAGCCAAATGCTATTAATCCAAACTATGGAAGAATGAGCCTGAGGACATTTCAAAATCTAATGTGTATACCTAAAGGTAAAACCCCAAAGACCTAAAACTAATAAGTGAATTCAGCAAGGTCACAGGGATACAAGATGAATGTCAGTTGAGTTTCAATATACTAGCAATAAACATGTAGACACTGAAATTAAAAATATGATACAATTTGCAAGCCAAAAATGAAAAATAAATGCTTAGCTATTAAATATAACAGGAAGACACAGGACTTATATTCGAAGAACTACAAAATGCTGATGAAAAATAACAAATCTAAATACATGGAGAGACAGACCATGTTCATACACTGGAAGACAATGGAAAAAAAAGTCAGTTCTCCCAAATTAATATACAGGTTAAATGAAATTCTTATTAAAAATTTTTAAAGTTTTTTTTTTAAATGCAGGCAATATTATTCTTAAATTTATATGGAACAGCAATAGAAATAGAAGAGCAAATACAATTTTGAAAAAGCAGAATATGCTAAGAGGAGTTCAGCTATTTGATTTCAAGACATTATACAGCTACAGTAATTAAGACATAGATCAATAATATAAAATAAGAATCCAGAACTAGACCCACAGAACTATTTGAAATAAAGGTATAAAAGCAAGAGAATAAAGATAGACTTTTCAAAAACCGGTGCTAGGGTAACTGGGCATCCGAAAGCAACAGAACAAGCTCAACCTGCGTCTCACACTTTACACAAAAATTGGCTCAAACAGGATCACAGACTTAAATGTACAATTATAAAACTTCTGGAAAAAATAGAATGAAATCTTCAGAATCTGAGACTGGGCAAAGAGTTCTTAGGCTTGACACCAATTCTGAATTTCCATCAAAATTAAACAATTTTGTTCGGTAACTGACTCTAGTAAGAAGATAAAAGATAAGGTACAGATTGGGAATAAATATTTGCAAATTGCGTGATATATGATGAACTAGTATCTAAAATAAATAAAGGACTCTCACAACTGTACAGTAAAATAACAAACAATTCAATTACAAACTAGGCCACAGATAGGAAATATTTTTATCAAAGAAGATATATGGATGGCAAATAAGCACATGAAAATTTATTCCAAATCATTTGCCAATAGGGAAATGCAGACACAGTAGCATTTTTCCAGTTTACCTATTTCTCCTTTTTCCATAGGTCTGCACTCACACAATTTCAGGAATATTAGTTATCTAAAATAAATATAAAAATAATTAAATATTAGGAAAAACTTCTGCAGATTGCTATATATTTAATCCTATCTAGATTAAGCAATACAGTAGTAATACAAAGGTCTAAAAATAATGCCTCAGCTCTTTAAAACATTTTCTTCTTTGTATCAACCTGAAAATCATGAAAGAAGGAATTAGCTTCACAGAGTTTAAACATAAGTTTTCCTTCATGTATTATTATGTAAATTTAACAAAAAGAGAGATCTGGCAAGTGATTAAATCAACAGTCCTCCTTAAAAGTAGTATCATTTCCAGGTCAGTAGTTTATAAAGATTCTTTGCATAAAAAGTACTCATATATAAAATGATATATTTTCTCTTTTATTTATACATTTTATATATACATACATACATTTTAGATATATTATGCAAGTTTGACAGTCCAGATAAATCCCAACTATGTCTTTGGTTTTAGAAGCGCATTGTGTTTCCAATAAACACAATACTCTTCTAAAATTATTGAATACAAATCTGTAAAACAAAAATGTATGCTACCAGAAGTCAATATTTTAGTCACAATGGTGACAGTGAGTACGTAGTAGTGACCTCCCAGAGTTTTATTTTTCTGTGTGTAAATTTGAGTACATGCTACTTACATTCACAAACTATTTTGTTTTGTGACAATTAATTTGAGTTTGATAGTATTTTTTAAATCCTTGGTGATATTTGGATTTCTATTTCCCTACTAATGCTTTTATTTTAGAAAATTATGGAAGATCCTGAGTCTCATCCTGGTGAGTCTTATCCAAGATTAGCAGAATCCTTCAACTTTTTTTTGTCATCTAGTCTTTTTTTTTAACAGCTCTTTTAAGATACAATTTGCATTCCATAAAGTGTGCCCACCTCAAGTATACAATTCAATGTTTTCAATATTATTTACAGAGTTATACAGCCATCATCACAATCTAAATTTAGAACATTTTTTTAATTACTCGAGGAAACATTATACCCAACAGCAGGGATTTCCCCTTCCTCCTTCACCCTTCTACAGCTCTAGGCTATTTTACCTCTCTCTAATTGCCTACACTGGGCATTTAATGTAAATAGAATTATTCACTATGTGCCAGTTGGGCTGGCTCTTCACTCACATAATATTTATGAGGTTTATTAATGTTGGTGCATATATCAGTAGTTGGTTCCTATTTATTCCCAAGTAATATTACATTGTCTGAGTATGCCAGGTTTAGTTTGTCCATTCATTAGTTGATGAATATTTGGATTATTTATACTTTTTGGTTTTTATGAATAATGTGGCTGTGAGCAATTCATGTACAAATTTTTGTGTGTACATATGTTTTTATTTCTCCTGGGCATATACCTAGGAACAGAATTCCTGGATTGTATGGTAACTCTATGTTTAACTTGCTGAGAAACTGCCAAATGGTTTTCCAAAGTGACTTCACCATTTTACATTCCCACTAGCGATGTAAGAGAGTTCCAATTTATCTACATCCTTGCCAACACATTTATTATGTATCTTTTTAAAATTATAAATGTCCTAGTGGATGTGAAATAATACCTCATTGTAATTTTAATTTGCTTACTTAAAAATGTTGAGTGTGTATATATATATATATATAAACACACACACACATATATACATATATGATTATTAACTATATATATTTTACTTGGAGGAATGTCTTTTAGGAAGTTTTTCTCTTTTTCAAATTGGGTTTTATTTGTATTTTTATTATTTAATATTAATATTATTTATATACTCTGGATACAGACCTCTTATCAAATATATAATTTGGAAATATGTTCTCTCATTTTGTCAGTTCTATTTTCATTTTCTTCATGGTACCATTTGTGGCACAAAATTTTTTCATGTTGATAATATCCAATTTACAATATTTTGTTACTGTGCTTTTGGTATTATAACTAAGAAACCACCATCCAATCTCAAATCACGAAGAATGACCCCTACATTTTTTTTATCTCAGGACTGTATAGTTTTAGCTCTTACATTTAAGTCTATGATCTGTTTTGAGTTAATTTTGTATGTGGTATAAGAAAGGAGTCTAACTTTGTTCTTTTGCATGTGAACTTCCAATTGTCCCATTTGTCAAAAATAATATTCTTTCTTTTTAAATTACCTGGGCATTGCTGTTAAAAATTAATTGATTCATAAATGTGAAGATTTATTTTTGGACTCTCTATTTCATTGATCTGCATTTCCATGCTCATGCCTACTACACTGTCTTGAGAATCTTTCAACTTTTAATCATTTTTCTCATAAGAGAAACATGTGAGTGTATGGGAGAAAGACAGAAAATGAGAGAGATCATATTCAAGTTTCTAAAAGGACCAAAGAGATCTTTGTTCCTCTAGAGAAAGTGTATCTCTCCGGACGCTCTGATACATCAAGAACATTTAGATAACTTACATACACCATGCCCTTTCCTGGGAGGTGTGCCTAGGTTGAGGAGCAAATAATGCACGTAAGCTTATGAAGAAGTTCTGATAACAGTAGCTCATGCCTGTAATTCCAGCACTTTGGGAGGTCGAGGTAGGTGGATCATTTGAGGTCAGGAGTTAGAGACCAGCCTGGCCAACACAGTGAAACACTGTCTCTACTAAAAATAAAAAAATTAGCTGGGCGTGGTGGCAGATGCCTTTAATCCCAGCTACTCAGGAGGCTGAGGCAGGATATTTGCTTGAATCTGGGAGGCAGAGGCTGCAGTAAGCGAAGACTGCACCATTGCACCAGTCTGGACAACAGAACAAGACTCTGTCTCCAAAAAGAAAAAAAAAAAAGAAGTTCTGAGAATACATGGACACATAGAAGAGAACAACACACACAGGGGCCTACTGGACAGTGGAGGGTGGGAGGAAGGAGAGGATCAGGAAAAATAACTAGTGGGTACTAGATTTAATACCTAGGTGGCAACATAACCAATACAACAAACCCCATGAAGCAAGTTTACCTATGTAACAAACCTGCATGTTCCCCTGAAATTGAAAGTTAAAAAAAAAAAAAGTTTTGTGAAGGGTTGGCTTTGCATAGCCAGAGTTTCCTAAATTAATTTGGCAAAAAAATCTTTCGGTTTATTTTTTACATATAACATGTATCAATATCCTGTTCCGATACAATCTGTGCAAAGTAAGGGTATAGCAAAAATGAAAGCAGAATGAAGGCATCTGGCCTGGAGAGGCTGAAATTCCAGGGACTCGCAGAATGGCTTATTTAGTGGTGCAGCCTTGGAAGTGAGCAACGAGTAAGGTATTCTTGCATAAGGGATTTTTAGGTAGCAGGCATTCTGGGCATCACTCTCTCCATTAATGTCCAAGTCTTTGCTTATATTTTCTTCCATTTGTACCTCAAAATCTCTTCCAGAAAACCTGTGTTTACTAATTACTGAGTAGGGATTCATTTTCCTGAATTGTGTACTATTGTGTACTAGGTATAATGTCATGTGTATTTTGCCGTTCACAATAACCTGGTAATGTAGGTGTTTTCTCTATTTTACAAATGAGTAAATGGAGACTGGAAATAAATTGCTTGAAGTTGCATAGTTAGAAATTGTTGGAGCTAATTTTTTCACATTCCAATCTATATTAACAACTAAGTAAATTAGTTAATTTGGACAATAGAAAATGCGTTTCCATCATCACAGAGCGCTCAAGAATCTCTCCTTGGTCTAAGAAGCAAAGAACAATGAAGAGTATCACTGCTCTTGCCACCAAGAGAGTATAAGAATAACTTACTTCCAGGGACATCATTCATTTCTTACACTCTACGGTTGCTATCAATATAGACAGCCATCACCTGCCACTTGCTTCCTACCTCTGTAATCTGTGGGTCACTCCCTCAAGAATATCCTCCCTGACTTCCGAGTACCTTGCACTTCCTTTTGACCTTATCATGATTGTAATTTGATTATTAATTATATCCTGTATCTCCTCGACTACAATGTCATCTCTTCAGTGGCATTGTTCACTGCTGTGTCCTCAGCACCTAGGTTCCTCAGCTCCTTCAAGAGAAGTTGTGATAATATTTGTTGGAGGACTGAAGGAATATATTTGAATTATATCATCTGCTCAAATGTACGGTTTTATTTATGCCCATTTTTATTTACTATATTTGAAGCAGAAGGTACATATATCCTAAAAGGAAAATAATTATTTGATATTATTTATATTTTAATCAAGTTTGATAGTTTGATTGCAGATATATGTCTCCCCCATCCCTCTCTGCTTCCTTCTGTTTTTTTTTTTTTTTTTTTCTGAGATGGAGTCTCACTCTTGTCCCTCATGCTGGAGCGCAAAGGTGCAATCTTGGCTCACAACAACCTCCACCTCCAGGGTTCAAGCAATTCTCCTGCCTCAGCCTCTCGAGTAGGTGGGATTGCAGGTGTGCACCACCATGCCCAGCTATTTTTGTACTTTTAGTAGAGATGAGGTTTCACCCTATTAACCAGGCTAGTCTCAAAACTCCTGAACTCAAGTGATCCGCCCACCTCGGCCTTCCAAAGAGCTGGGATTACAGGCATGAGCTACCATGCCTGGCCTCCTTCTATTTGTAACTCTCTCCATCTCCCTGCCTAGTATGATTCCTTATAGTTCAGTTGTATTACTGAAAACTTGAATGATAGCTAGGCAAAGGAAAAAAGTGAATGTCAATTTAAGTCTAAAAGTAACAATCCATTCTGTGAATAGTTGACCAATAAATGTATACTATATGTTCAAAATTCAGAGCTTGCTAAAAATCTGCTCTGCTCTAAACAATCATAATGATATAATCATATATTATTATATTTTATGTAATTACTATATGATACAGGTAAATGTCTCCTTGGTCTTCACCTCTGCCTCCCAACCAACCCCCTTCAAGTCTCCTACTCTAGGCAGGGGAGGAATAAAAGCAGATAGAAGCAATACAGTCTGATGCCATATCACTGTTGTATATAAAAGTCTGAGTGTAAACTATAAGTTTTATTGTTCATAAAGGCTCAACCTTAGTTTTGCAGTTGAGTTCTGTATATTTGAACATGCTGTATATGCATGAGTATGACTTCTTTCCTGGACCAGTTCACCATCCCTCAATGTGAACCTTAAATCAAGTCTGTGGTACAGGTTGGTTATTTGCAGTATATTACAGACCTGCATTGATTAATTTCATATCTAGGGCTCAGAATCGACCAGTTCAATCTTACAAACACTGTATAACATGACTACTGCAGTCAGACTGAAAACATGCAATCTTCTTTTCAATTCTAATTTTAATATTTTCTAATAGGCTATATGCATCCCATTTGTATTTATAAATGAGATCCATGCGAGTTGGAAATAAAACTGAAGCACATGTTAATCACATATGCAGGACTCCAGTACTGGGTGTAAATATATACCCACCTTTGTATATAAGCCAAAAAAAAAAAAAAAGCAAGGAAATCAGGGGTCAGACACTCAGGATACTCTCCTCTCCCATGGTTTGAACTGAGATTAAATACACTAGGGTAATTTATAATAGGTGGTTACTGAAAACTTAAAACATATAAACAAGTTTTAACATTAGTAAATAAATTATTGCTAACCTAGGGACAAGTGTATTTTTATTTTTTAAAAAAAGACTGCAAATTGTTTCTACTTAACAGGCAAATATATACTCCCTTTTTGGGCTCCTAGGTCACAAAAGGTGGTTAGCCTGTCACTACGGCTGATTTTTGAAAAGTGTGACATGCATTTAGTTGTCAGTTCCTATCAGCAGCATTCAGGAATCAACATTACATCAGCAGCAAGACACACCATTTTATGCTCTTTTTGAAGATAATTAGAGTTCCCTTTTGTTGCAAATAAGATGTAAAACAGCTATAACTGCTGGAGAATGTGATTAAAGTAACCTCTATAGAACCCCATTATTCTAGACAGATTCCTTCAGATGCATAATTTTCCCATTTTAAGAAAATATAATGCATGCATATAAAATTCAAATTGTCGAGACACCACTAACAAAAATTAGTACTCTATTAAGGCATTCTTAGTAGCTGGTTAACATGTAAAACTCCTTAAGAGTATTTTAACATAATCATGAAATAATAGTATGTGTCACAAAAGGTAAACATTTTACAATGAGAGGATTCTTCAGACAAGATCTGTGTATTTAACTTTTTTTAACTTATAAAACTTTTGACAGATAATGTGTGAGAACTTATATCTCAAACACTCCAAATCTTTGGAATTATGCATGCAATCTTTCATCACCTTTTGCTTCAACTCTAAGGTGGTTGTAAACACACAAATGTACATACACACACACACAAGCATGTACACACATGCACACGCATACTCCTTACTCATTTGGACACTTAAGTGTCATCTCTTTGAAATACTAAGACTCCATATATAATTTTTAGCAGGTACTCTATAAAGCCAAATATACTTATTTCATATAAAATAGCAGATATGCACCAATACCATATGTATCACGAGGTTTTAAAAAAATAATTGCTTTCAAATATAGGTAATTTTCCAAACTCTGTGGTAAAACATATTTTCCAAGTGGATTTTAAAAATAACTACCTTCTTTCCTTGCAGGTCTTATTCTTTTTGAAATGTAACCTAGGACAGACATAGACCCTTAAGAGATGCAGCATCCTACAAAGTAACTCAGCACCTACTTATCTGTGGGTGTTCCAGTTATTTAACAAAATATAAATTCTGTTTGAAAAAAGACATGTAAAGTGCTGATTAGTAAATGCCACCAAGATTACCCATACACTGACCATAACTTTTTCAGAATGGTTATAATTATAAAATCAAGTTCTTCGTTGACTCTGCCGGGAACCTCAACATCTAACAAAAATGTTATTAAAAAAGCTTACAAATGAATAATCATTCTCAACAACTCACAGCAGCCTTCACAGCATGAAAGTGGGAAAAATGGAAAAAGTTTTAAGGTGGGGGACTGATTAGGATGACAACAATCTCTGTCAAGAGAACGTATTGTGTAAGTCTTCTCAGGAGAAACAATTTTCACCTGAAAAGAGGCAGCATTATGAACACTGAAGAACTGAGGATTGCAGGACACTGATCTTATTAAGAACTAATGCTAATTTGCACACTGTCTCCTGCTGAACTGGAAGCAAGTTTACCACTGGGTTTGTTAATTTACCCAGGACACCATTATCTTTGGTTGGACTTAATGTATCAGAGTGGAGGTCATTAACTGCTGGGCTCATGATTATCTAGCGTGAATTACCGACAGGATAACCAAAATACATTTGTACTTTGACTTTATTTCTCTGGATCCATTTGTTTTCTCCAGATGTAATTTAAATTCTATAACTGATTATTATATTATATAGGCACATTTGCATGCTTTTTGTGGAGAATAGAGTACAAGCACCAATGTTCACAATGGAGATTGCTATTTTGATTTGGCTTCCTAGCATTTCAAAATAGTAATAAAATTACAGTATAAAGGACTCACTTTTTTTCTTGCTGAGGTTGCAAATAAAGAAAGGTATGGTAATGTGGGAATTTTTAATCACAATAAAAATGCATAATTACTCTGGGAGATCTCCTTCGCCCATTAGCTATTACATTGCCTTGGATGGTTAAATATTCAGAGTGAAGTTGCCTTGAATCTGCTCTCTCTGCTCTTGCAGTTTTTTTATTTCAACCATCTATCAATCGTAGCTCTAAACTTAAGTTCTATCCCAAACAAACATTTTTTTTTTTTTAAAAAAAGAAGAAACACTATAAAATCCCACTGGTACATTTATTTTAGCTTACAGTTCAATAAAATCACTATGAACATTCATAAAGAGAAATCCTGGAATTAAAAGTTAAATAGGAAAGTGCATTCTTAAAAATATTTGTGGTTTATGGTTAAATAAACACATTTTCATAAAGCTGCATGTTCAATCTATTTTATATAAATGGAACAAATCAACCAAAAATTCATTTACAATTTTTATGGGTAAAAGCCCATTTCTAATAGCAGGGAACACTTTTGTGTCTCTGCATGATATCTGTAGAAAGAGGTGAATTTTCATTTATTTAATGCAAATATTCATACAAGGTAAACTCTTCAGGCATATATGGAGCATGCTTCATGGCAGCTTTGTGGCAATAAGAAAATAACATGACATAATTGTACAATAAATGGAGTGCTGCAACCTCAAAATTACCTGCAGCACAGTGTTGTGAATATAGAGAAAAATACAGGAATTCTGAAGCGTTTTTTGCTAGTTTCTAAGCTACTTTGCTTACAAATGATTTAATTCTGATCTTATATAGCTGGACATTTATGACAATCTAATCTTCAGAACTGCAAAATTACTAAGATATTTTTTAAGGCTTTGAATAATGAAAAGTGCATTGTTAGCAGATGTGCCACAGCTTTCAACCACACAATACACATTTAACTAACAAAGTAAGAAAGAGAGCAGAGTAAAGATGTTAGCTTCAGACTTACTGCATATTAAGAGTTGGGCTTTTATAGCTGTTTCCTGAGGAGGCATTGTCCTGGCTTAGACCTTAATAACATCATTTTCCAGGTAAAGTTGAATACCAACCTTTAAAGCGGAAATATGATTTTATATTTTTTTGAAAATTGGTGTGACACAATGACTTGAAAATCACTCGACATATAAAAATATGTCACCTGGTTTTAAAATAGCTTTGATGAAGAGGTTCTTAGCATAACAGATTTTTTTTTTCCATCACAGAGGAGGATGTTAAGCAGTTTTACTAATTAAATATATATGAACATGTATTAGAAAATTATGTTTTCCAAGTTTCTGGAATGATATTTGTTTTTTGTTTTATTCTGGTGTTTGTTCTGTTTAAACTTATCTATAAGCTGAGAATAATGGACCCAAATCAAGTCTGGCTTATATGTGTTCCTTTTCCAATCCCAGCTTTGGGTACTTTCTAGCAAATTCAACTTGGGACTTTTAGTTGGCAGGAATCTATTCTAAATTTAGGCAGTATCATGTTAAGAATCATGGCAAAGTACTGCAGTCTATTTCACAATTAAGCTAACTTTTAAAAAGCATGCTTGGATACTCTCAAGGAAGACAAAGTTTGAAATTCTTCATCTAAAAAGACTACTTCTGTTACACTAACTAGTGTGGGATCAATGAAAAGAAAGCAGATTTTAGACCACTAACCATTCTCCTAAATGAGAAGCATTATTGCTATAATTTACATATAGTTTATATAATTTATTGATTCAATAACATTAGAAAAATTTTATTCATTGTTCCTTACCGTACTATTTCACAATTCAACTTTAGTATTCTTAAAAATCAATTCTCAATTGAGTGTTTTAATAACAAAGAATGTTGGCTGGGCACAGTGGCTCATGCCTGTAACCCCAGCACTTTGGGAGGCTGAGGTGGGCAGATCACCTGAGGTCAGGAGTTCCAGACCAGCCTGGCCAACATGGTGAAACACCGCCTCTACTAAAAATACAAAAATTAGCCTAGTATGGTGGCACATGCTGGTAATCCCAACTATTTGGGAGGCTGAGGCAGGAGAATTGCTTGAACCTAGGAGGTGGAGGTTTCAGTGAGCAGAGATTGCATCACTGCACTCCAGCCTGGGTGACAGAGCAAGACTCTGTATCAAAAAAAAAAAATAATGTTATATGCATGTTAGTAGGACCATAATTGATTAAATCCTGGTGTGCTGAAGTTTCAGAAATGGACCTGTTATCTCTCTCTCTCTCTCTCTCCATATACAAGTTCACTATTGAGTCTACTAGTACAGATGTGCAAATATTCATCATTTTTCAACTGAGCAATGGTCTCCTTACTGGTCTCTTGGTTTAAATCTTTAGTTCCTCTAATCTAAACTCTAAGCAAATGCCCAAGTAATTCTTTTAAAACACAAATTTGATCTGCATTCTGGTTTAAAAACCTTCAGCAGCCATTCACAGCCTTCAGGATAAAATAAAATCATCAGAGTTTGGGATATAGATCCATCACCTCATGGCCACTGCCAACCTTATAAACTTTCCATTTTGTTATCTCAAGTGATCCTTGTAAACAGCACACTCTTTTATATTTCCAGTTCTTACCAATAGTTGTCTTTCTGCCTTACTCATTTGACCAATTCTTATTTACCTTCAAAACTCCAATTACATTGCTACCACCTGTTTAAGTGGCCTTCTCTCCCACTAAACATAAGACCTTTAAGGGCAACGACCATAAATTCTAGGCCTAGCATAGGTCCCAGAACATAGCACATGGTTAATATTCATTTGTTGAATAAATAAATGAATGAATAGCATACAGATACTCTATTGCCTTAAGGGCAGCGTGCTAAATGTAATGAAAGTTCTCTTAGCCTACAAAATTGAAATGAGTGATTCTGTGATTCAGCTGCAGTCACACAAATCAAGGTGATCTCCTTGATTGCCAGTTTTGATGGCAGTGGTTGCCTGTCTGGAGTAGGCTGCCAGGATATTGGCTGCAGCGGGGGAGGTGCTCCCCTCCAAGGGCTGTGTACTCCATGCAGCTGAGGAAATTTGGTAACAGGTGAAAACCCTGTCCCTTACCAAGTTGGCAGGGTGGGAGTCCTTCCTTTCTGGTTGCAGCTGCAGTCATATAGCTGCAGCTGCGGACCTGGACATCTCTGCACTCTCAGGGACCTGGGAAACTGCCCCTCACTCCACCTTGCCCCACAGACTTGGAAGTTCCTGCTCCCTCTGCCTGGCCTCTCCCCATTCCCAACACCTGCTCCTGTTTTGGAGCAAAGTTGTGGCCCATCCCACGCACTTTCATGACCTGGCAGCTGTGTGTGTGCTCAGGGCAGTGCTGATACACCAGCCCCCTGCCACCTCAGCCCCCTGCGGACTTTGGGCACTGAGGAGAGCTGGTGGGAGGCTGACTCGGGGCTAAGGGTAGCTCAGCACAGGTGTGCTGGAACCCCTGGGCAAGAACAGCCTGGGCTCCATGGGTACCATGGACAGCATGTTAATAGTATCAGGAGGCAGACAGGCTCCTGGGTAGAAAGAGGCAGATCCCTGGTGAAACCTTACCTTTAGACCAGGGAAGGTCTGAGGCCTGAGGGCCAGGCTGCCATTTCCATGGACTGGAGTGAGAACTTATGGTGCTTTCTCTGCGCCTGCCCATGGCTGCCTATGGACCAGACTGCATGCACTTCCTCCCCTCTAAAGCCTATAAAAACCCTGGATTTGGTTACACTGGGCAGATGACAGGGCAACCTGCCTGCGAAAGGAGCTACCCACCGTGGGTCTCCTCTGAGCTCTTCTGTTGCTGAATAAAGCACTTCTTTGCCTTGCTCACCCTCCACTTGTTCACATACCTCATTCTTCTTGGACATGGGACAAGAACTTGAGTACTGCCAAATGGTGGGGCTGAAATAGCTGTAACACCAACAGGGCTGAAACATGCCCATTGTTTACCACATTGTAGGTGATGAGAAAGAGGGAAGAGCTGCGGCCCTTTGGGGAACCCAGGCCTTAGAGCTCCAGGAGCCAGGGCTCTGATACCTTCTTTAGGGCTCTAGACCTCCTGGCATCTCCAAGCTTCTGGGCACCACCACATTCCCCTGTGCCAGCCATGGAAGCTGCTTGCAGTGTACCTGGTCCAGCAGCAGTCTTGAAGGGGAGCCAGGGCCTGTGCTGGGATCTGAAGCTACCCGCCCCATCACAGCCAGTGTGCCTGGCTGTGCACAGTGGCCAGATCCCATACTCATTCACTCACATACCCCTCACTACTCTGTGCCTGGACCACCCTTGGCAGTCATGGGAACCAGGCCAGTAGCATGAGTGAAGTGCAGCCTCCCAGGATGAGTGGGCAGAGTGAGCACAATGGGTCCAAGCAAAACTTGGGCAAAGGCACCACCAGTCACAGAAGTTTCCAGCCAGAAAAACGACAACACAAGGATCCTGTGATAGTTTGAACTGAACTAGGAGCTTAATGACAATAGTGAATTAATCTCAGGGAAGAATCTAGGTTGATAAATGACTTTTTCTCTCAATCCTTTGCAATTGCTTTGCCCTCATATATTTTGATAGTAATTTTGTAGTGACTCACTTTGTTGAATCTTCAAAGCAGTTAGCTTAAAAACAACAGCCCTCTTCTCCTATTCTTAGTTCATCAGTTTACATAATATTTAATTAAATTATGTAATTACAAGAACAAGCACAACTGACGTAATCAGTTTTGGGAGCAAACATCACTGGCTCTTGGCAAACATATAACTCAACCTGTAGGGAAAAAAGTGTGTCAACATGCTTGCCACAGGAGTGCAGATGCATATAGTATCAGTCCGTGAGTTTTGCCAAAGATGTGTGTAGAATCAGTTATGCCAGAGGTGGTTAGGTGGAACTAGGGTAAGAGACATTCTTCTGTAATAGGATGTTTTTTGTTACTTATTTTAAGATGCTGCAGTGCTTTGAAGTCAGTATTCTAAACCTTAATTCTCAAGGTACAGAAGCAAAGGTCTAATAGGCACAGGAGATTAAGCCAAATTGATTTTGACTTCAGAATACAGTCTGGGCAGTCCAATTTTTAATGTCTGATATTTACTAGCTCTTTCCTTCAAAGAGCACAATATGAAAAAAATAGAGAACTTAAATTCTGGTACAGTTTTTGTTATCTATTTTTTTGTTTTATTTTCTCCTTATCTCCTTCAACTTGGATAGACTGCAATGAAAAACATTAATATTTAAGAATTCACTCAAAAGTTTTGACTCCTGTATTACGGAAAACTAAAGGACTGATGAAACAATGTTTCATTTAAAATGAAACATTTTCAATGTTTCATTTAAAATGAAACATTTTCAATGTTTCATTTAAAATAAAATGAGACTGTCTTTTAAAATCTTTGTGTTAATCTGATCCATTTTTAGTCAGGATGACCTAATTATGTAGCTCAAAACAAGAGATGCAGAAGTCAATGCATCAATTCCAATGATAAAACACTGAAAGCATCACATAGGTAGAAAACACACTATGCTTTTGGTTACTGGGTCATCCATATCCATGAAAAACAACCTCTCAGAAAAACACCAAGTCAAAGGGTTTTGTGATGGGAGGGCGTACTTAGGAAGACTCAGTGTTCTTTCCAACAGAGGAAATAGTTGCAAGGAGTGGATATGTGGAAGCCAGATGGTTTCTTGTACTTTCTGGTACTTTCAACATAAGTAAGCAACTCTCTAAGTAATCTGTACAAACTGATGTTTTTACAATCAGTGGACTCCATTTGAGATAATTAGCCTATCTCTCATCACTGTCACTCCATCTAAAAGTGGATCACTTTTTCTTTTATTGCTGAGCTTCTTCATCCACAATCAACAGCTCTCAAGAACATGCATACTTCAGAGATTCATAAAGGAGAAGTTTTGTTTTTATTTTTCTGTAATGTGTACAAATGTGTATACTAGTATATATAAATATATATAGTATATCATTTATATAAAGTACATCTTAATATATTACATCCATTGTAACATCTTTTAATCTTAGAAAGTAAAATTTTTCTGAGAAGCAGCAACATACCAGGTGTCATTAGTAATCTCAGATTAGTTGGAGCTCCTAGACTAGCCCACCAATATCATCAAACAAATTTATTCTATTATTCTCTGCTTTGGAAATTTTCACCCATAATCTAATACCCTCATTTTCCACATTCCACACAACTGTTAAACTGGAACTCCCTTCTTGAAGCAAATGTCTTCAGAGTTTCCTTTTGCCATTGCCACTCTGATCAAGACTGCTTTCCTGCATATACAGAAAGTGTCTTACTTGCATATTAAAGTGCATTTATTGAAGTTTCAAAGAATGGCTCTTAATTTATTCCTGCATTGCATGCAAGGAATTGCAGCTAGGTTTATTAAACAGTATCTAGCATTTTAAATACAGTTTTCTCAAACCTCAGTGGGCCAGGATATCTGGAGGGAAGGCATTCTTTGCTGACCTCATAGCTATTGGTGCTCAGCTAGTATCATGCCCACAATCAGCTGATACTATGGGCAGTGACATCAGTAACCTCTCAACATTTTACTTTTTTTCTCTGCTTAAAGGATACTGTTTCATCAGACCTCACTTTCGATGCAAAGCCTTCGATATTTGACCCCTCACAGTTTCCTCTCTTATCCATCGTGTTACACCCAGTCTTACAGTGGGAAACACCTGGCAGACATTAGCATGGTCGTTGACAATAGGGAGGCAGGTCAAGAAGGAACTCCAGATGAGATGAGGAACAAGAGTTTGTAGAAAAACAGTGTGCAATGGACAAAAGAGATGGAAGGAAGGAGTGGAAACATTCTAACAGAAGTGCTGTCTGACCTTGCCCCCCGTCCACCCTTTACCACTTCCCCCTCTGGACTAGGCCGGACTCTGCTTTCATCTCCTTTCTTCCCACTTCCTCTCCATCTCCAAACAACAGGGATTCCAGAGACCAGTTGCAGTGATGGCTTCACCAGCAGGCTTGCTTCAAGGCCTGGCCCTTGGCATCAGAAACAGTAGTGACCAAAACCACTAGGACATCGGACTAAACATACCATGCATTCCTGGAAATCCACCTCCCCTGCAATTAGCCATCACTGCAGCAGCTATGCTGGGTAGAGAAAGCAGGTTTAAACACGAATCCAGCTAGATACCAGCCTCAAAGCCTTGTGCAGGCCAAGAAACCACCACAGGAAACTGAAACAGACCTCCCATACCACAAACGTGACGACATGCCAGCAATGGGTCTGACAGGATTGGATCCTGGCTCTGTGGTCACTGGCAAGGTGAAGCATCAGCCCAATCCACTGTCACTTCTTATAAGCTGCCAATCCACCCAAATTTGTCTGCCTTTGAGTCATTGATCTGATGAGAATTGGAAATGCTAACTTGATTCTCTCTGCTTTCAAAGAAATGATGCAACCCAGATGTGTGAGGAAAGAATGACCAGAAAATGGGTAATGTAAAAAACTTAATCCAAAATAAACAAACAAAACCTAACACCATCATATTGAGGGATTAGAAATGGGGGAGATATTCTGAAACGTGCACTGAATTAAGCAGGCACACTGGGAGTCTCAGTTCCCACACTATATGAGATCTGGCTTGAAAAGAGACAGAAACATTGTCCCTTTTCATCACAGACAAATGTCAGGACACCAGCCGAGCAATGCATCCGTAGACTGCTGCACATGTCAGTGATGGCATCCACTTCCTGCAGAGGAAGCCAGCAGCATGGTAGGATGCTCGCCCAGGAGAATCGCAAAGGAAATAGGAGCTATTTTGCTATTTCGGGGTGAGCAAATGGGAAGTCATGTCAGCCTTGTCCCCCTCACACACAACCTCTATCTCCTATTTAGTTTTTCTCCTGTTGAGTGGTTCCCCACCTCTCCTTTTCCTCTCCCCACCTTCTGCCACCCCTCCCCAGAGAAATTCCAACTATATACAAACAAGAAGATATTAAACAACTGAATTGGCTCCAGACGTCATCATGAAATTGGGTATAAGTACCCACTTTTCTGACCCTACTCTGCAGTTAGGTAAGGAAGAGCAGGCTTAATTGCTCCAATCCCATGGCTATGTTGACATATTTCCAAATGATTACATAACTTCCCCACATCCTTCTCTGGGAAGGAGTGTTTATCAAAAGCATGGAAACTGACAGGATGGCATTATTAGCATGGTTCTGAGCCGATCACGTTGCCGATTTGTTGAGGATGATTTTAACTCTAGTCACTTACAGAAGGGATGCTTCCTGACACATTGCCCTCATGAAGGTAGACTACATGATAAAGGCATGCAAATGGAATGATAGAGGTATTACAGAGACACGAGCTGTGGTGGGGGGTTTGGGGACACATTCTGAAATTATTATATGGCTAACAATGAAAACGTACTTTTCGGTTTGCCTCTATTTGGGACTGTCTATTTAAGATGTATATGTGGAAATGGTGTACCAGGAAACTGAATTCCAGTGACATTTCCTCTGGAGGCAGGAAAATTAATTTCAATGTAACTCAAACAGTTGTGGGGGAGGGGGAGGGAAAGGAGTCTTTCTGTAATTGCCAATCCTGACAAAGAGTTTAAAGCTTTAGCATATGAGCTGTTTTCTTCATAAACAGAGGCATAAAAGGGTTGTATCCAAGTCGTCCCTTCCACCCTGGCCCGAACATTCCGGTAATACTGAACCAATGTAAATAGACATGGATAATCAGAAATAGGTCTCAAAAAAGAGCACTAATAAGATACCTAATCTGTGCAGATGAGACTGGACCACAAAAAAGGTACATTAATTGCTGTGTATGGCATTTTTTTCTCTTTATAACTAATTGTGGCAAGTCCAAAGAGCAGAGTGGGTGCCTGGGCTTCTTCCTGGCTCCCAGAACGCTTTGACTGGCAAGTGGAGACGTGAGGACTGCAGGTGAAGATGTACATGCCCAGGACTCTCTCCCTGACCAGTCAACTAAAGGTTGCACCTCGGTGGCAGGGTAGTTTGGCTGAGGCAGAAGTGCCTGCAACAGCTCCCTGCCCCTCAATCTCATTTATAGAGGCTACAATCGATGTGTCTGATGTGCTATAATTATCTAGAGGAGAATCTGCAGACCACACAGTAGCGCTGGCATTTGGGCTGGTAGTTTCCTCCAGAGAGTCCATGACACCCTGCAGAACCTGCAACCTCTCCCATTTTCTATGTTTAGCTCTCTTCTGTGTCATCTCCAGCTTCTGACTTCTTAGTTAAAAAGACTGTTTATTGCCCACTTCTCCCGTACCTCCTGCCTCCCATTCATTCTGTTCCATTTTACCTCTTTAAGAGGATAAGAAGTCAAAGAAAAAGATTTCCGGATTCTTGATTTAAGAGTATGCTACTGAAGGCAATGGTTATGTTCTGTAATTCACAGCCCTGGGAGCCAGGGCAGCACTGGTAGTCTCCAGGCTGCCTAAGGAATAGGCAAGGTCTGAGTGAGAGTTGATCTGGTGTTACCTCTACAGTTTTTCACCATATAGTGCAAATTGCTTCTTCTGTTTTAGACTTATATTTAGATTCTTTCTAAAGGACCTTAAAAAAAATCAGATAACTTTTTAATGATCATCAATTCTAAAAACCACACAATTGTCAAAGAACATGAATAAACAGCTGATATAAAAAGAAGTCTAAATAGTTTATGAACATAGGAAAAGAAACTTAGCTTTAATCCTAATTCAATATATGCAGATTAAAACGGTAACAAGATACTATTTTTCACATATTGGTATGGTAAAAATATAAAAGAAAATTAATTGTACACAAAGAGTTGGTGTGGGTGTAGGAAAACTGACACTCGCGAATATAATGTTGATGGGAGAATAAATGTACCTAACTTATAGGAAGTCAGTTGGGCAAAACAGATCGACATTTTAAGTGTATATACATTGACACATTTGTTTTGTTTTGTTTTTGAGACAGAGTCTCGCTCTGTCACCAGGCGCCAGGCTGGAGTGCAGTGGCGATCTCGGCTCACTGCAACCTCCCCCTCCCAGGTTCAGGCAATTCTCCTGCCTTAGCCTCCCGGGTAGCTGGGATTACAGGTGCACGCCACCACGCCCAGCTAATTTTTTTGTATTTTTAGTAGAGACGGGGTTTCACCATGTTGGCCACGATGGTCTCGATCTCGTGATCTCGTGATCCGCCCGCCTTGGCCTCCCAGAGTGCTGGGATTACAGGCTTGAGCCACTGGGCCGGCCAACAAACTTTTTAGTGTAGTTTTGAGTTCACGTCAAATTTGGGGAAAGTAAAGATAGTTCCCATAAACCCCGGTCTCCACACATGTATAGCCTCCCCTACAATCAACATCCTGCGTCAGAGTGGTACATATGCTACAATCCATGAACTTATGTTAAACTTACATTGACACATATTATCACCCAAAGTCCATAGTTTACATCAGGGCTAACTCTTGGTGTATATTCTGTGGGTTTGGATAAATGTGTAATGACATGTATTCGTCACTGTAGTAACATACAGAACAGTTTCACTGTCCTAAAAGTCCTCTGTGCTCTGCCTAATTATCCCTCTCTCCCCAAATCCCTGGTAACGACTGATCATTTTACTGATTCCATGGTTTTATCTTTTCCATAACGTTATATAGTTGGAATCATACAGCGTGTAGCTATTTCAGATTGGTTATTTTCATTCAATAACATGCCTTTAGTGCTCCTCCAAGACTTTCCATGGCTTGATAGTTCATTTCTTTTTACCAAATAATATTTCATTGTCTGGATGTATCACAGTTTATTTATCCATGAACTTACTAAAGAACATCTTGATTGCTTCCACGTTTTGGCAATTATGAATAAAGCTGTGACAGACATCTGTGTACAGGTTTTTGTATGGACATAAGTTTTCAACTTCCTTGAGTAAATACCAAGGAGCATGATTGATGGATCACAGAGTAAAATTATGTTTAGTTTTTTAAGAAACTGCCAAACTGTCTTTTAAAGTACCTATACCTCTTTTCATTCCTAAGAGCAATGAGTGAGAGTTCCTGTTACTTCACATCCTTGCCAGCATTTGGTGTTGTCAGTGTTTTGGGTTTTGGCCATTCTAATAAGTGTGATGTGATATCCTACTGTCGTTTTAGCCTGAAATTCTCCAATGACATATACTGTTGAACTAAAGCATCTCTTATATATATCCATTAATCAAGTGATGCCTTGAATGAAAAATTAACTTCAGAAATATGATGGGCTGGAAAACGAAAAGGGTACATTATAAAATATACCTCCTCCCATCAGAAATAAATACACTATTAAAACAGCTCAGAGAACATGACATATTCATACCCTAATGAATTTTTGTTCATTACCACCCAGATCGGTGCTTTTCTAACATTTTGGACTATCATCTGCAGTGAGAAAAGCATCTTACTTTTGGGGAGTACACTCAAACATGCCTAAAACAAAAGATTCAGAAATCAGTATTTCCCATTTCTACATCTGCTGCACTCAGTTTTACATTTCAGTTCTAATATATTCTTATTCATTCTATTGTATTTTTAACTAAATTGTGTTTGCTATCATCTAAGTTAACCTTATGACTCATTAATAAGTTGTCACCCAAAATTTAAAATAATTGAATCAAGATAACTATACTTTTTCAATGTGTAAAGTAATAATTTGTGGAAAACTTATCTTTAATATTAATCATAAGTAATTTTTGAAGCACTTAGGTCTAAACTTCCAAATTTCTCTGGATCAACATTTTCCATTTGAACAATTAAGACGTGAATACCATGCTCAGGACCTGATTAACTTCATATTTTTTACTTTTTATTTTAAAAGGTGCCAGATGTCCACCTATAATCTCCTATATCACATTGACAGCAAACTTCAAGGTCATCCAACCTTGAAAATTTTATCATTTTAAATATTACCATATTCATATCTGAAACTTAACTTCAAAGTCTCTAAAAACAAGTCCTGATTGGTGACTTTCTGCTTTTACTTTTATCTTTTAGAAATGTACATGTATTTTCTTATTTCTTTCTACCTCATTCTTTAATTGCTTTTTTTCCCCTCATTCCTTTTTCCTGCCTTACTCCTTCCTTTCCCATTTCTTTCTTACTTTTCCCCACTTCTCCTCTTTTTTCTGTCCTTCATTCTTGTCTCTCTTTTCTTTCTCTATCTCTCCGTGTCCCTCTCATTTCCTCCCTCTTCCTCTCTTTTTTCTCTCTCCTTGTGTTTATACCTTTTCTACAATATTAGTAGCAAGTATTTTTCTTTCAAATCACTCCTAAAATTTTCTTTCTTCTCTTTTAAATATCCCTTTATCATTCTACTTTTCAATTACTTTTCCATGCCAGTGATTGTAAATAAAAGGTCATTTAAAGTTGATACTATCGGAGACAAAGACAATAAGAAATCTGCCTCATTTAAAGTTTGTGTGTATGTGCATATGTGTATGTGTGTCTGTATATAAAACCTAATGTGAATTCTGAGTATTTCAGAGAAGGCTACCAATGCATTTCCTGAAGGCTGGTTTTGATAGGGAGAAAGAGGAGTAAGCACAGAGCAACGGGAGGAAAGGGAACACTACAAAGATCCATGTCTGCCAAAAAAAAAAAAAAGCAGGGGAAATCTAGCTTGAATTTAAGAGTCATATATTCCCTTTATGAGGCTCAGCATACTTATCTGAAAACAGAAACAAAGCTAGAAGCAAATACTACCGTCATAATTACAAGTTGAGCACATTTTATTACTGGCTCTTCACAAAGAGCCAGTGTCATTTGTTATATCCCTGGAAAACCTTTCTAGCCCATCTCAAGCCATGGGTCCTGGTTTTCTAGGACTTAAAGATGAAAGAGATTCAAATTAGGATTTCCATTTCAAGTAAAATCTGTGTCTACTTTGGTTCTGCTGTGAGGTAGAGGAGACAAAATTCAGCTTCTGGTAGTAACACCACTTCCAACTTTTGATTAAGTCCTTTAGCCTTCCTCTTCTGTGAATCATGTAAAGTATCACCTCAACTAACATCACTTGGTGAAGTGGAGGGTTAACTAAGATAACAAATGTGAAATGCTTTGAGAAAGCTAGTACAGCTTTATAACTGTGTTATAAAAAACACCATTTGTATAAACCAATGAAAAATACCTATTCTGGAAATATGATCATATTCTACCTCCATGGTTTGTTACCCAGCAACAAATTGGGTATGTAAAAACTTAACAACTTGAAATATTTCCCATGCAAGACCAAAACCCCCAAGTTTTCTGTCCACCACCTGTACTCTATAACACCCACAAAAGAGATCACTTAGAAAGGAAGGGAAAATACTATCATTTTAAATTAATTTAGCACCATGAAGGTGCAAAGTGATGTTCAGAATAATATATTCAAAATAACACATGGAAATAATAAAATCCTCTCTTGCTTATTCTTCCCTGAGGCAAAAGTTTGATTTGGTTTGTTCTTCCGCAGTGTCTGTGCACCTCATTGTTTACCAGGTAACTGCAATGTATGATGCACAGACAACTTTTTTCAATTTTTTAAAATTATAAAAGTTTGACATGCAAACACTTTTATTTAAAGTTGATTTTATTTCTCCCTCTGGTATCAGGGATGTGATGCTGTTTTGTTGGGCAGCTGGAGACAAGCTAAAATAGCTCACCAAAGGGAGAGGAAATCAGAAGGTAAAGGGAGATGATTCTGAGGCAAGGAAAACCTCTCAATAAAATAAACATCTGGGGCCAGAGGGGACAGGTAATCTGATGCCATGCAGTAGCTTGTATCAGCTGCAATTACTTCTTTTCCAGCACAGAAGCATTCAAACTTCCCCCAAATCCAATCCTGTCTCTGTTTTACTTTTAGATTTCAAAACTTAAATCATAGTTATTAACCAATAAATAAACAAAATGTATTATACAAAACAGCTCTGAATTCAGTCCTGCAATAGGATGCTGGAAATCAGTCTTAAGAAGCAGCATCACGTTATTCACAAAAGAGAGGCGACTGGCAGTAGGAGTAAATATGTTACATTTGTACACTGTGGGCAAGTGTGTATAGAAGTCATTCATTTCTGCTTTTCACCTTTCTCCCCAGTACGAATCTACAAGGTCAGTTTGTAGCCTGAAAGTCATATCTGGAAACTATCTTTAATGAATACAAGTTTCTCCTGAACCAGAAATAAAAATGGATTGACTTCCTTTTCCTAACTTCCTAATCCTTTTTACTCCCCAGTTGCCCAGCATGGTATCAAAAGGAGACTAGATTTATCTCCAAGATACTCCAATAAACTTCAACAAAAGGCTGCATCTTATCAAGGCACTTAGAGTCTTCCTGAATTATAAAATGTTTATCTTAAAAATATGTCTTTACATTTTTTTCAGCACACAAAAAAACCATATTTAGATATAAGCCTTGTTTAAGTAGCCACATACATGCATAATAAACACACATGCTCTTCCTTTTCTGTAAATTAAGTACATCCTCCAGCAAACCATTCTATTCTCAACACCTGTGAAGACTTATTTGTAAATGTAATGAGTTACATTGTAAGGACCATGTCAAATCATACATTAAAAATGAAGTTTGGAGTGCATCTGCTTTGTAATTTTACCAAGCGGATATGTACTCATACTCATGTTCACCTGGCTTTATTTTCTTGAGTGTGTGTGTGTATGTGTGTGTAATATTTTTATTTTGAGTAAAATTGCTGCAAGAATTCCTGATGCCTGTTCTCCTTGTAAGTCTTTATTATAGTAATATATTCTGTAAAACAAAAAAAGTAATGGGAAGATGGGGTTGGAAGAATCGGGAATAAAATCCCAGTCTTTAATTGTTCCTTTGCAACTGGCTTCTTAGCCACCAAAGGTTTGGGTGATTCTGTCAAGCTTGGGTTGTTTGCTGCCTGTCTCTGCCAGCTGCTGTAATGGTGATTTCATATCCTAGACTTCTTTGTTGACAGACAGGTACATGCTGCTATTATATACTGTATCTGAGGGGTTTTTCGGTAGAAAATAAAGAAAGTTAGGAGCACACACAGCTCCACTTCTCCTGCACCAAACCAACACCACTTTGGATAATGATACTTGTTATCTGCTTAAAGCAACAAGTGATTCAGTTCCCATATGTTTATATGAAATTAATCATCAAAGAAACTATTTTCTGGCCCAAGTTCATTTAACTTTATAAAATGTAGCTACTTCCAATTGGCAGATCTCGAAAACAGCCCTACAACTAATCAGACAAAAACGGTGAGCTCAACTTAGCAGGGAAGTTACCGGGAAGGCAGAGGTTACGTCAATAGACACATATAAATGTACACATATATTTATATTTCAATATTTTCAGTGATTATTTCTGACGGATGGCACCAAGTGCCAAACGCTGTTGTAATTTGAGGTATGGTTACTCACTCTGCATGTCTTTCTCCTGATTAACTTTTAAAGACTGATTCAAGGGTCAGCTGAGGTGTTTCATCAGCACTAACCCATCCCCTTGTGAAAGGCTATGGCCATAGGTAGGGCAGGATACTCAAGGCACGACAGTGGAGCTCACTCTGCAGAGGACCACAGGGCACTAAACAGCAGCTAGATTCTCTCATATTTATGAACATGTCTCTGCTTCTGGGAAAAGAAAAGAAAACCTCCTACTCATTCTGTTTGAGTTGGTTTTCATAGTGATACTTTTTGGCAAAAAGAATCTGTTCTCTCCTTTTGAATACATATTTGAGACCTCCTTGGAAAATATTTTTGAATTTTAGGATTTTCCTTTTACTTTGTTAAGGCTCCAGCATTTCTCCTCAGTCCTATAAATAAGAATAATAAAATAGTAATTATAAAAAGGCCTCAGACATCTTCTAAAGAGCCTATAAGCTTCATTTTGCAAATGAGGAAATGGAATTCAAGAGAAGGAATGAAGAGCCCAAGTTCACAGAGTCAATTCCTAGCAAAATAATAAGAATGACAACTAGGTCTCATGATTCCAAGGCTGGAAGAGTTTTCCCTTAGCACTCCTTCTGGGTGCCCCACATTAAAAAAATATATAATGCAATTGCTTTCTCAGGTTCTTTCATAATTTTTTAAAGAGCAAACCCACCTTTAATTTTGATATAAATGTATCTTGAACATGATATATGCATCCAGCAGGTATTTGAAAAATGTTGGATAAAATAAAGTGTCAAGAGCCCTCTATGATTTTTTTTTTTTTTCATATGATGAAAAAACAAAATACAAAAAATTCAAGGAAGGGAAAGTAGAAAAACTGTCCTCTGTAAGATAATTCTTTCTCCCAGCCATGGTCTTGTGCATGTATGATTGTCCCCTCTAGCTTCTTGCTTACCCTCTGAACTTGGTATCACTGTTAAATCCTTTCTCTCCACTTAACTCTTGGGGGTGTGATATTTCAACATCCCATTTGCAGAGGTAGAAGATTTAAGAATAAACAGTGATCTCTAGACAACACAGCAAGTCACTGTGACTACTGCAAGTGTGGCAAGACAATTCCCATCGTATTCTCTAGAACACACAACTGCTTTAGCTTATAAACATCTACAGGACCATGGAGTGTTGCTTTTCCTCTATTTACAAATGCTTTATGCAACAGCAAAGCACTTCTAATCCTGCTGCTTTTGTGTGAAACTGTGCAGAAAGATTGCCTGGCACGTGTGGAATATAAGACAGATTTTTTAAATACAGCATGGCAGTCAGAGGCATTCATTTTGTTTAGTCTGTGTGGCATTTGGGGGACATTCCCATCAGGGAGACACTGTTTAAGTGCATTTGTAATACAGTATGTTCCAGTAAATTGGTAGCAAATGTTCTTCCTTCAAAACCTTAGGTTCAAAAAACTCTGTGGGCTCATTTCTAAGGATTTCATTTAAGATATACAAACCAGAAAAAATATCATGTGAATAATTAAAAAGTGTAAGTGCAATTATTTTATTAATATAATTTTTGTTAATAAGAGAATTTGAGAATCATGACACATTAAAAAACCCCATATAGTTAGAATGTGTTATTTTCTGTACTTTTAGTTTGAGCTGCAGATTTTTTTTCCCCATTAAAAAAATTCCAGTTATTACCAAGTAAAAGATGCAAGGGCACTTAATGACAAACATCTTAACTTCAAAGCCAAAAAGCAGACCAGAAGAGAAAATAAATTGGGTTTCAATGAATCATTTCACTGACTAATACGAGCTCTGCCGAGTATGCATCAGGTCCTAAAGGAAAACATTGAAATAATCAATGTGACTGACATTCAAGGGTAACAAACCCTTCATTTTTGATATAGTTGAGAATTTTTTGATTGTCAAAAGAACACACTTCATGTGTCACCAAAAATAACATGCAATACCTTCATGTAACATCCAAAAAGCTTATTTCATTTTTATGTGCTGTATGTTATTGTTATTAGGTTAATATTATTATTAAAAATGCAATAAAATACTAATCAAGGTTTCATATCCAACAAGTCATAATTAAATAAATGCCACATTCTTGATTGCGCTAAAGCCAATTAAATCTAATTTCTCTTCTGTTTCCATACATAGGCTGCAGCTGTATGTGCAATCCAGGGGTAATTAATTGCCACCAACTGCCTCCCTCTAAAAAGGAGAATGTCTGAAACTGGTAGCACAGCATGTGCCCCTGAGACCAAACATAGCCTAATGCTGTTTAGGAAACTTTTTCTTTCTACAAACTGCCATGCATTTTGTCTATCTCTTGTGCAGAGCACTATTCCGGGCTTTTTGGCTTCATAAACAAATTCAGACTGTATAGAAAGCCACAGGGAGGATAGAAAGGGGTATTCCCCTTTTCTTCCCCTGCAAGAACGAAACATAGTTTTTTAGTATGTATCAGCTCCTGGAGTGGAATCTTCACCTCAGAAAGTCTATACCAGGACATAAAATTCCAAACAGGTCAGAGTTTAAAAAAAAATTTTTTCGACTTTATTAGAAAACCAATCTACCACTCGGAGAAGGTATTTGCAAAAGGAGAGGGAGTTATAGTTTTTATTAAATATTAATTTTCAAAAGAAGCCTCAGATAGGTCTAATCATCGTTAAAATAGACTCTAAATGGGAATGTCGGAAACTGTGCACAGGAACCCCTGCTCTGGATGTGTAGATTCTTGAAGCTGGAAGGAACCACAGGAAGTTAAACAACCAATCCCCTTCTCTTAGGGACAGAGTGTTTCCAGCCTATTTCTAACCAATGTATATCAATTATAGTTTCAAAATCTCAGCAACCAACTATCCCATTCTTGCTAACAAATCTGACATTTAATGATTCCATGATTTTTTTAAAAATGCATTTAATCTCAATCCATCCTGCTGGGCCAGTTTACTGGGAGAGCAGAAACAGCTTGTTCCCAAACTCTAGATGAAACCCCATTCAAAAGTAAAGGTTGTTATTCAGTCTTGTTGCACTCTTCTGCAAGTTACATATCTCAATCTTTCAACCTTTCTGTTCAAATTCTCACATTTTTCTTTATTTATAGCGGCTAGGTTGAAAACAGCTCAGAAGCTGAGAGTACTGAACACAAATGTTATTTTACATTCCCTAAACTAGACTATTTTAATAATCCTAGTAGCTTTCTTGATTTTTCAATACTTATTTTGTTTTTCTATCAGCTAGCTTATCCACAATGAAAGCAAGAAAGGTTATTCCTGCCCCTGCAAAGACTTAGGCATCCCCTGTCTCCTACGTGCCAACTTAGCTTTCTTACCCAAGGGCACCTCCCCTTTCTGATGCATTTCTGACCATGCCTCACAGTTTATCAAAGTCATCCTTAATTTGAATGCTAGCTTTTAGGGTCATCCTGAAGTATGGGGTCATTTTGTCTCTATTCCATCATTTTGAATATTTTTAAAAGTATTAGACAACAAACGTCCATAGGTGGCCTCTAAACAACTTCCCTAGGTTGAAGCCGATTCACTGATAACCACTCTTCAAATAGACCCTGTATTTAACCTGTTCATGCTGATATTTTCAACTTCATCTGAATTTTCATGTTACATGTACCTATACCCTCAATGAAATCCTATGATGATGTATTCATTAAAAAATGCCTGTGTGTATGTTTCTCTGCGGGTATATATAGTAAATTAAGGTGTCCTTCTGAGATCAGTAAAGCTGTGCCCTGGAATGCTATAGCATTTAACCACAGGTTTGATCCAACTTCCTTTGTAAATCGCCTTGGGCATGTGCTTTCTGAAATATGTACGTGAATTATTGCCTTATTTTCATGCCGTGGGTATTGTTTATTATGGAAGGCCCATTAACCCTGTAAGATGCAGATCATCTTCCACTTGCTTGTCTACAGCAGAAGATCATTTACTGTCACACTGATTAAATATATTATGACAGTAAAGCTAGTAATGTGCAAGGTATGGGCACGGGAAGAACATGCTTCATGCACCTTTTCTGCCAGCTTTCTGCAGAACGGTTTCTGTATCTAATTTGATACTTTTCAAATAAAGAACATCACATTACCAGGAGCCATTTTACTCTCACATTCCCACATACATTGTTCTCCAGAGAAAACCCAGGTAAAGGATTTATATAAAAATTGCACTTACAAAGTAACACTCCTGATTAAGTTTATTATTAGTGTCCAGAGTATGTGTACTCTTGGCGCCCGAAACACTGAACTCAAGGTTTCTCCTTTAGTACAAGCAATAAAAGAAATCTCAGGCTGACCTTCCCCAAGACAAGTGCTAAAATAATGGCATTCCCAAACTTACTTTCAAACCAAAGCCTACAAGGGAAGCTTCAGCATGATACACAAGGGCGCAGCCCACATACACATGTACATAAAGATACATTATAAATTACATTTTCTACATACTGTCTCTATACACACACAGAAGCTGCTATAATTTAGTTATTTACTATGTACTACTAGTGCTGTAAAATGTCATTTTCTAAGAATACATTTGAGGCTTAAGTCAGCATTTTTATGATATCATCTGCACTGGGAAAACATTAAAGGCTCAATATTTAATAAACATAATAAACATCCCCATGAAACAAATTGTTCATAAACTACCTGTTTAATTTTTCAGGGTTCCTGAACCACATATTTTCTTATTAGTTGTGAGCCTGCTGGGTTGGAGGATAGATAGGGCCTGTCAGGGATAGAATATAATGTAGCGGTTTTATGAATTATTTCTGTGAGGAAAAGCCTATTACAGCTGACAAGAGGGTGATGATATTAGCCCATCATCATTCAGACGGCACCACCCTGCCCCCTTTCATCCGTCAGGCCTCTTGTATAGGGGCTGTAAGCCACACCGTCTTTGCACAGCCAACACAAAGACAAATCTTACTCTTTTTCCGAGTCCATGAAACATTTAGCATTTCATTTTGAATCATGGCAGATGACAGAAACAAATGGCCTAATGAATCTCGCTTATTGTCCCTTGCAAATCTGAAGATGAGCTAAAAGTAAAATCTCTGTTTCTTTTCTTTTTTCTTTCTTCCTTTTTTCCTTTTTGGTGCATTTATTCCCCTTGGGCAGATGTCTGCTGCATTCTAAACAGATGCCATGGTTAAAAAATTATTTTTCTACACAAATTGTTTGATTTGGAAATCAATTCCTCCGCTCTTGGATAGCCCTTTTAACCATCACCTTTCTATAGTCATCTTTGGGACGATGCACATTTTCACCCATTTGTTGCTCTATAAAATTTACACACAACAGGAGGAAGGATCCGAAGGAAAAATAACAAGAAAATTCTTTATGCATTAGGGGAAGATGACAACTATTCATCAAAGGTTAATACCAATTATATACCTATTTTTGTTTTATTTAAATTGTCTGCCCAAATCCTCTGAAGTGCCAATTTGCAAATAATTTGGTTGTACTTAGAAAGCTTTTATAGTTACCTTTTCGAGGTATATTTACTTTAAATATGGCAGGGGATTGTAAGGGATTTGTTGTGTGGGGCTGCTCTGAAATATAATGGAGAAGACTTAGAGAAATCATTCAACTCATCAGTGGCATCATTCTCTTATTTGCCATCTGAAAGGCTCCTGAGCAGGACTGAACACAGGTAGTGCTGCTCCGGCGGCCTGAGAAATATCACCTATTGGGAGACTTCCTTCATGCTCTCTGCTGCCCTTTTTAAAGCAGAGTCTTGTTCCTACTGTTTGCTGTCCTGTCAGCTGCATCGTGCCGCGCTGTCCTGTGTTCCCAGTGGCCCCAGCTCCCAGCCCATGCCCCTTTATTATACATGCACGTTTTCAAGAAAACACAAAGGCTTTGAGACATATGCATTTAACTTTGTAAAAATGGACAAGGAAACAATACAGAGATGGGGTTAGAAATAGGAAAAAATGTTAGGGCTAGTAAGAGAAAAAGAGAAAAATTCCTGATCTGGTTCTGGCATGCCTTGGCCTCTTTTCCCCCTTTTCTCTGTGATTCTGTAATGGCTTTTTCACAGCCATTAGAGTTGTCAAGTAAATTTTTCTTAGTTCAAGTATGTACAATTGATCCTGATAGATGTTAATAGCTCCCAAACTAAGGCAGAGTCTGCAGTCAACACACAGGAATAACAATTCTGTGGTTAAAGTGAAAAAAGGAAGTTTGACAGTTAATGCCACAAGATAGGCCAGAGGCACGCCAGGTCAAATTCCCTTGTTTTTTTTGGAGTAAAAGTTGACCAGTGATGCTCATAAGTCATACAACACTAATTATTTAGGTGTAGGTAATTTTATAATGTTTTTACAGAATATAAAATGTGGCAAGCTACTTTTTAAAAAATGGTATTTAAAAATATCTTGGTTTTCTCTTACAACGTTGTTGCAGACAGAACGCACTACGTGAAATTTTGGTTTTAATGTTAGTATTGCAAATTTTTCTAACAGAATTCATGCTAGTTTTTTTTTATGATGATGACATCAGAAAATACTGTACCAATATACTTCTATCACTTTGATTGTGCTCTTGCATTACTGATTTCCAAAGCAACATTTGCTTTTTTTCGAAGAGTAAGCATTTCAGAGCTGATAGTCACTTATTTCATAAATATCTAAAGAGTAAGAAATTCTTTCAATACAAATGCACCAGAAATGGAAATCAAATGAAGAATGCCAGTTACTCAAACAGGACACGTGGAAATGCATAGGGCTTACAGTTGAGCGCTGTGTTCCTCTGTATTACCCAATGCCTTTGGTGGCCTCTCTTTGTCACTCTCTGAGCCCACCCTAAATACCAGGTTGAATGAAGTTTTTTTTTTTAATTATAAGAATTAATAAATACCTTATACTTTTTTCCTGAATATTATCAGGCAAAGGGAAAAAAGTTGGTTGACTAAAAGAAATATATACCAGCTTCCTTTCAAATATATAACAAACTAAGCCAAAAAAAGAGAATTAAAAAGAGTAAAAGAGATATTTTTCCCCCATAAACTTACCTTGTTTCTTAAAAGACTGAATATGTAAAGCAATGGTTAATAGGGTCATGGTAAAAGAAAGCACCGAGGAACCAAATCAGTGTCTTCTGGTCTCCATGTTCTTGCCATTGAGGCAAACATGTTTGCTTCTAACTTGGGTGTACTTTTTAGTTAATCAGTGAAGTCCAATTTTCTAATGTTATGAAAGGCTATCTCTTTAAACTTCATAGAAACACATGTTAAAAAATGGTGAAATATTTTATTAAAGACTGATGTAATATCAAGCAACTGAAGTTGGATGGAGGAAAATGAGAAGTGAGGCACAATATTTGTGTATACTTATTAACAGAGAAAGGAACATTGGCCAGCTAATATTAGGTGGAACCATATAAAACTGCTGCTTTTGTAGGTCAGAAACGGTTGAATATCAGCAATTTCATACAGTTCAACCTAATTAGATACAGCATTTGTATTAAGCCCAAGTTGCACATTTCTTTTAGAAAAAGCAGCACATAAAATTGCTCAATGATATCTTGGTGCCTGATGAGGAGTAGTTATTACTTCCAAAGTCAACATAAAATTTCATTAAAAGAATTCCATACCAGTAGAGTTTAAGGGAAACCTCCAGGAGATAACTGTACAGCTAGCAGTGATATTTCAACTCTTCCCATTCCTTAGAGAAGCAGCCTCTAACTCCCTTATGACAGTAAACATGGTTCTTTTTCTCCAGTCTCACATTCTTGGATCACAGAAATTGTCAAGAAAAGCTTTAAAATAACAATATGGAGACACTGAACCATGATGGGGCCTTACTCTTCATTTGCATGGGGCTTGTGACCAGCAGACACACAGAGCCTCACACTCAGAAGCCACTGCACTCTGGGGCTTAATGCTTTGTAGTCCCTAACTTCAGATTGCTAATAATTTAATCTTTATTAATAATTTTATCTTTGATTTTATTTTGTTAGTGAAGTTCGATGGAATAATAAAGGTTGTAACAGGGGCTTGGAGACTCAGCTTATATACAGCCAGCCTCCTGCTAACTCTGGGGATCAGTTCTTAGCCTTCTCCCTTTTGTCCATCTGATGACTACTTCATCCTTCAACCCTGGGAGGAGCCTGGGCACAAAAGCAGAAAGGACTGAGTTGAGTATGCACACTCCATAGGCTTTACATCTCCTGGCAGGGCACCAGGCACCTGTGATGGTCTGCACCCTGTGGCTAAAAAAGCACATTAACTAGGTCAAGAGAGATCATGTTAGGAAAAAAAGCCTTTTCTCTTCTCGTTTTTAAAACAAGGAGAGTCCCACACTTTCGTTTTTACTGGATTCTGCAAATAATCTGGCTAGTCCTACTTAAATGCATTTGTAACACCTGTGTGAAAAAACAGATGAGCCAGAGCAAGGTGAAGAAGATAGTGTGGAATCTGGAAGGGGTGTGTGTGTGTGTGTGTGTTGAGGAGAAAGGATGAAGGATGAGCAAGGAATCTATTTGAAGGACAGATCTGAAGGAAAGCTGTGCAAAGCCCAGAAAACAGAAACTACCTTTTCTATCTATAGTGAATGAATTAAAATACCAATATCAGAAATAAAAAAGGAAGGAGCCTCTAATATCAAATTGAAGCTCAGTTTGTACTCTTTACTGCTGATAGAGTCCAAATGCAGATTATTTCAGCACAAACTAGCTGAGAATGTGTCAGCAGTACTACAATAATCTGTAGGTTCCAAAAAGGTTGAGAACTTGAGAAAGGCTGAAAAACCAGGAGGAGATGCTGGAATCTGGAACAAGAAACTTTTGTACAATTTTAGGTTCTGTAAGTGATGGGAAGATACTCAAAAAATTGAGCTTTTGCCAATGTTAGAAGATTACATTTAATATGTATGTATTGTTATAATACTTTTTCATATTATGTTCTGCTAAATAATTTCATTTTCCTATAACCATGTATAAAGAATGATAATTGTGTATTCCAAACATATCACATGGCAATCATTTCCAGGAGTATGGCTTGAATAGATCTGCAAGTAAAAGTAACTTGGAGTTTTTGTTGAAAGGGTGTTTCTGACACTAGGGTCCTGTGTTTATTTGGTGCTAAGATAAAATTCAACTCCCTCTTTGTACATCTAAACCCTGGATGTATGTCTTAATTTTCAATATATACTGCCTTTTAATTTTAGATTTATTGTTATGTACATTTATTTCATCCCTTGGACTTGCTAACTTCCTTGAGAACATAATCTCCTGTGACCAGTAGTTTGCTTAGAGTAAGTAGGCACTCAATCAAGTTAACTGATAAATTAATGGAGATTAAAGCCAACACCGGAGAACTTTTTATCTGTGATCTAATTTTTGATCGCTAAACAGTCACCACTGTGCTATGTTTGTGCATGACATCTTCTGTCTACTTAAGATTTCTTCCTTCTCTTTATTCCCACTTTAAATCCTTCCAGTTGCCATGATGCAGCTCAAATGCAAAGTCCTACATGAGGCTTTCCCCAGTTCTCCCATGGAAATTTGCCTGTCTCTTTGTACTCTCCCAGAGGATTGAGTTTCTGTTAGAGGAGCAATCACACTGTGCCACATTCTGTCCTGTTGAACCCAGCACTATAGAATACCAGTTCCTCAAATCCTAAACCCAATTAAACGTAGGTCAACCATGCCTATACACACACATTATCTTTCTTTCTTACTTGATTTTCCAATATAGAAACACCAGTTTTATTATTTCCAAGAAGTCAGAGCTATAAAATAGATGAGTAAGATTTACAACATGGTAGTATTATTTAATATATGCTAATTTGTGAACCAGTTAAAATTATTATTCCAAGAGTATACAATTACTGTTTCCATAGGAAATTAAGAGTAAACATAAATTCCATATGTAAAACAAACTGACACTCGGTGACAAAAGTGTCCAGAAAACAAAGAAAATTCTATTACATTGGAATAATAGGCGGAATTACAACAATCGCTTGTTAGAACTAAGGCAAGCAATACCAACTTTCTCAAGATAAACGGAGTCAGCATTTGGATATTCCAGAAAAGTCTAAAATTTTGAAACAATGAATACTTTGTCCACAGCTTCACCTTTAAATATGTTGTTCCCTTTATCTTGAATGTCTGATACTGCTATTCCTACTTTGTGACCCAGTTCATTAGTTCCTTTTATCTATTACTTTGCAATTTACACCACAATTATTAACAGACTAATCTTCTTTACTGAATAGAAAGATCCTCCAGAGCAGTGGTGCTGTTTGTTTTTTATTCTTCTTCTAACAGTCAGTACAGTACCTCACATAGAGTCAATACATGGTTATTGGGCAGACAGATTTTTAAAAATATTCTAAAATAAAGATCAGGACAATTGTTACCCAATTTTTATGATTTGAATTGCAGTGAACTGAGATGAATTAATATAAGTTAGGAATTGGAGAAAAAGCAAACCAAGGAAGATATATAATAATTAGTTAGCAATTTATAAATTAAAAAGAAACTGAAGGTGTATTTTGTGGAAAGTATCAGATACCCAAAAGGCATAACAAATATTATAATGGACACTGATATATCAAACTTAAGAAATGAAACATTATTTATATGGTTAAATGTCCCTGTGTAACCACATGTATCCCATTTGTTTTTCTCCCTCTGCCTCCCGAGTAATCACTCTGTTAAATTGGGTTAACATTTTCACACATATCTTTACACTTCACTATATGTTTACATCTCTAGTGATAGCATATTTTGGAAAAAAATCAAAGATTAAATAAAATTATCCTTTTTCATGTTACTTCTTTCAACTAAGCAATCTATTTCTTAGGATTATTCAGGATGATAAATATTCCTCTTTCTGCATTTAAATCACTATGTGTTATCCATTTATTAATTGATTTACATTATACTTTAAGTTCTGGGGTACATGTGCAAAATGTGCAGGTTACATAGGTATTCACGTGCCATGGTGGTTGCTGTACCCATCAACTCATCATTTACATTAGGTATTTCTCCTAATTCTATCACTTCTCTAGTCCCCAACCCCCCCCCCACCCCCAACAGGTCCCAGTGTGTGATGTTTTTCTCCCTGTGTCCATGTGTTCTCATGGTTAAACTCCCATTTATGAGTGAGAACATGTGGTGTTTGGTTTTCTGTTCTTGTGTTAGTTTGCTGAGAATGATGATTTCCAGCTTCATCCATGTCCCTGTAAAGTACGTGAACTCATTCTTTTTTATGGCTGCATAGTATTCCCTGGTGTATATGTGCCACATTTTCTTTATTCGGTCTATTTGGGTTGATTCCGAGTCTTTGTTATTGTGAATAGTGCCACAATAAACATACTTGTGCACGTGTCTTTATAGTAGAATGATTTATAATAATTTGGGTATATACCCAGTAATGGGATTGCTGGATCAAATGGAATTTCTATTTCTAGATCCTTGAGGAGTCACTACACTGCCTTCCACAATGGTTGAACTAATTTACACTCCGACCAACAGTGTAAAAGTATTCCTATTTCTCCACAGCCTCTCCAGCATCTGTTGTTTCCTGACTTTTTAATGATTGCCATTCTAACTGGTGTGAGATGGTATCTCAATGTGGTTTTGATTTGCATTTCTCTAATGACCAGTGATGATGAGCTTTTATTCATATACTGTTGACTGCATAAATATCTTCTTTTAAAAAGTGTCTGCTTATATCCTTCGCCCACTTTCTGATGGGGTTGTTTTTTATTTTTGATAGACATTTGCCCATTCTTTTTTATTAGTCAGTATTATTTTCAAAATTCTTGCATTCATCTTCATGTACAAGTTTCTCTTGTGTATATACTTAAAATTCTTAATTTTATTATTATTGAACTTATTACTTTTTCTTTAGAGTTTTTTCTTTCTCTTGTGTTTAAGATATAATTATTTATCCTGAGGTAAATATATCTTATTTTTAAAATTTTAGATTTTTCTTAATTTTCAGTTTTTTTTAATACTTATGGTCTCAATTTGTCTAAGACTGATTTTTTTGTGTGTACTGAGATAATATTTTCAAATAAAAAAAATTTGTGCCACACCAGATGCTGGAGAGGATGTGGAGAAATAGGAACACTTTTACACTGTTGGTGGGAGTGTAAATTAGTTCAACCATTGTGGAAGACAGTGTGGAGATTCCTCAAGGACCTAGAAATAGAAATTCCATTTGACCCAGCAATCCCATTACTGGGTATATATCCAAAGGATTATAAATCGTTCTACTGTAAGGACACATGCACACGAATGTTCATTGCAGCACAGTTTACAATAGCAGAGACCTGGAAACAACCCAAATGCCCATCGATGATAGACTGGACAGGGAAAATGTGGCACATATACAACATGGAATATTATGCAGCCATAAAAAACGATGAGTTCATGTCCTTTGTAGGACATGGATGAACCTGGAAACCATCATTCTCAGCAAACTGACACAAGAACACAAAATCAAACACCGCATGTTCTCACTCATAGGCGGGTGTTGAACAATGACAACACATGGACACAGGGAGGGGAGCATCACACACTGGGGTCTGTCGGGGGAAATAGGGAGGGACAGCAGGGGGTGAGGAGTTGGGGAGAGACAGCATGAGGAGAAATGCCAGATATAGGTGATGGGGAGGAAGGCAGCACATCACACTGCCATGTGTGTACCTATGCAACAATATTGCATGTTCTTCACATGTACCCCAAAACCTAAAATGCAATAAAAAAAATTTGTGCCAGCAATATTTACTGAATATGTTTTTCTTTCTTCATTGATCTCAATGAAAGCTATATCCATAAATGCATGTGTTTTCATTTATGCATAGGTTCCTTGACTGTCTATTTTGTTCCATTGATTCATTTTCCATCCCTACACCAAAACCACTACCCTATGTTAATAGTTTTCCTTTAGAAGTCTTGATATTTAATAGGAGAAATCTTCCTGCCAATGCTTCTTTAGAGATGTCTTTGCAAATTTTAGCCTTTTATTCTTCCACATACATTTTTCAATGAGTTCACTATTTAGAAAGGTGAATAAATATATTAGAACTTAAACTGATGCTGAAGTAGTGGATCAGTTTTGGAAGAATATATATTTTTGAAAATATCGAGTCTTCTATCAATGAAGATGGCCTACATCCTCACTTTCTATTAATCAACTGAATGTTATAGTTTTGTTCCTAACAGCTTTACCACATCCTTTTTAAAATTTATTTTTGGACAACTTATATTTTTAGTTAATAATTTAAGTGACTTTTTAGATTACATTTTTATAATTGGTTGTTTCCTGTAGGCAAAATAGTAACTGGCTTTCATGTATTGGACTTATATCTAGCAACCTTTGAATAATTTTTCAAATAGCAAGTATTCAGGTTCTGGCAATATGGCTGACTTAGAGCACCAAGGGACCCTTTAACTGTAAAATAATTAAGGTTTAAAAGCTACTCTATTTGAGAAATCTCTGATTCAAAAAAGGTAAAGGTAGTCTCTAAGGATCCCTCCATTATAAAACCCATAAATAACAAAAGCAGAAAAGCAAACCAACAAAACTATCAAAGCTGACACAAGGATATGGAACACTGCAATTCTCATATACTGTTGCTCAGAAGACAAGTTACTAATTTCAAATTATATATTATCTTGGAAAATTATTTGACATTTTATCTCAAAGGTATTCCATTAAATACCTTACAACTACAAATTCCATTTCCAGGTATCTGCCTGTGATGAAGTTTTATGCACATGTTCCAGAAGATATACATGAATGTCAATAGCATATTAAAAAGAGTAAAAAGCTAGAAAATGTAGAATTTTTTCATCAAGATAGTATAGATGTATTATAGACTATCATACAGTAGTAAAAGAAATAAACAAGTACATGCAACAACAAGAATAAATGTTGAGTTAAAAAAGCAAGTCTAGCTGGGCACGGTGTCCCATGTCTGTAATCTCGGAACTCTGGGAGGCTGAGGAAGGAAAATCGCTTGAACCTGGGAGGCAGAGGTTGCAGTGAGCAGAGAGCCTGGGTGACAGTGTTGTCGGCCTAATCATTTTCTAAGAAGAAAATCCTGGGTCAGGTGTGGTGGCTCACACCTATAATCCCAGCACTTTGGGAGGCTCAGGTGGGTGTATTATCGGAGGTCAGGAGTTCGAGACCAGCCTGACCAACATGGTGAAATTCCGTCTCTTTAAAAAATTTTTAAAAATTAGGTGGGCATGGTGGCATACACCTGTAATTCCAGCTACTTGGGAGGCTGAGGCAGGAAAATCGCTTGAACCCGGGAGGTGGAGGTTGCGGTGAGTCGCGATTGCACCATTGCACTTCAGCTTGTGTAACAAGAGCAAAACTCCGTCTCCAAAAAAAAAAAAGCAAGTCTAAGAAGATAAAGATATCTTAGAATATCACTTTTATACAACCCTCTCAAAACAAAAGTAAATAATATATTCTTAAGAGGCAATATTTCTGAAAGAACTCCATATTTTTAAGAAAACAGTAAAATAAACAAGAAATTTAGGACAGTGATACCTTAAGGAAAGAGTCACAGTTATTAAGACAGGGAAGGAACATGTAGGTGGATGCAAATTACTATTAGTGTCCTATTTCTTGAGCTGAGTGTTGGGTTTATGAGTCATTGTGTTCTTATGCTCTATTAATAATATTTGCATGGCATATGAATCTTTTGTATATGTAAAACATATTGATGTAATAAAAGGAATAAAGATTAAAAAGAATATAAAACATTCATCCATTCATTTAGCAAATACTTACTAAAGACCTACCAGACCTAGAAACCACCCTATGTAACAGATATTAGAGAATACCAATAACACTACTGGTATTAAACATGACAAAAGAAAATTCCTGTATATATAGATCACAGATTCTACTAGATTCAGCTAAAGTAGCATAATGCAATGGAACTTATAAAATTAATATACTTACAAAATTGTCTGAAGGAGAAATAAAATCAATGTCTTTCACTTAAAAATTACCAACAATCTGGACAAAAAGATGACAAAAAATGAGTGGGTAAAATCTCTGCAACAATAGTCATCTTATTTCACCCTTTCTATAAAAAGTAGAGCTTCAGAGATGACCAAAGGTTTGATTTGAAAGGCCAAATGAACAAATGTTTGTTTTAGCTGCTTAAAGATTTTCTTTTCTATTTAATGCTTCACAAATGTGACACAAACCTATTGATGTTTTTCACCTCTAGTTATTCAATACTCATTAGGTGCAGATAAGGACCGAGCGAATCATCATTATAGATACTAAACTTTTGCTTATTCCTTCAGAAACAATGTGAGCCCTCAATCAAATAAACACTTGCCCATATTAACCATATACTATCCCAAAGTGCAGAATCCGGAGATTATCACATTTAGGGTGTTAATGTTAACCACTCAGTTAGCTAAGAACTGCAGAGAAATTACTAATCAGAAAAATATCTAATACAGCTACAAAATGTGTTACTTTTAGTTTGCAATAATAATGAATGTTTCTAGATAGCAAGGCTGTCCTCCTATATAAATATGAGTGAGCAGAGGGTGAAAGAAACACAGTCAAGTAAAAAAAATTTCAAGTGGTCCTTAAGTTTGACTATAAAAACAAAAAGGTAGTGTTTGCTGCCACCTGAGTGAAGATTTATAATTTAATTTTAGATCGAGTTACAGCACTTATAGAGCTAAACCAAAAAGTTTGGAGCACTAATCCAAGATAGAGTGGCACTAAATTTTCTAAGGTATATTTACAAAACAAAACAGTTCTAGTAAACTTAGAAGGCAACTCGAAAATGGCAAAATAAATGTTTAAAAAATCAGTAAATGTCATCTTAATGTAATATTGTTAGTTTAGTAACAGTCATCAGTTTTCTTTTCTTCCTGAATTAATAAATAGGTTTATACCATCTTGGCATGAATCTAAACAGATTTCAGAAAATCATTGATCTAAGGTAAACTGGAACCAAGGAATCCTGAACAAAGAGAACACATTTTTTTTTTTATTCATAAAGATTGGTAGAGAATCACATGTACGAAAACAGTGCAAAACATGCAAAAATTAAAGGCTGTTGTTTTGGCCCAAAACTTTCAAACTGTAAAAACTGAGGCATAGACCAAAGCAAAGTCAATTATCTGTCATGGAAATTAGTTCAGAATCAGATAGTTACAAAAAAATAAAGAAACAAAAGTAGCGTTCATAGCCAAAATAAATTAAAAAAAAATGGCATGTTTATCATAGTACCTGGTACCTAGCAATCACTCAATAAATGGGTTAAGCATAGAGGTAGCAGCTTTCTTGTTCCTGATTGATTCACAATTGATGATCTTTAAGGGTGCTGTCATCAATTCTGGATACTTGTCAATCACCAAACATTATGTAGATTGTAATATATTTGACCAGTAGGGTCTGACTTGTTATAATGAGTTCAAAACTGATTAACTTAAATAAAAGGAAAAATAATACAAGTAACACCTACATTTGCACATCATCATCAAATGCATATTTAAATGAGAAAAAGAGATGTTTTGGTAATACCTTGAGAAAACTCCCCTTCTGAGAAAAAAAATTAGTGGGCAAAATGCATGGTTGGTAAAGTTTTCTGAAAGTAATCTACCATTTATAACAAACTCTCTTCAGACACCTAAGAAATCCCCTCTTACTTCCATATGTTAATATATTCTTTGAATATAAAATCCAAATTAAAAACTAATTCTTAATAGAAAGCTTTTGTTAAAAGCAACATTTTGAAATGCTGTCAGTAACTATCATAAATATTTGAGAAGTTAATATTTTAATCTTCAACTATAGCACAGAAAACACTTTTAGTGACAGACAGTGCTTCATTAATGGAGTTCTGTGTCTAATTGCTTTAGGCACAGTGAGCTGCATTATTTTGACACATGACATGCAATTAGTACATGGTCACACGGCTAACGGGAGATTTTACACCTTTTTTCCTTCTACATTCAGAGTGGATAATTAGCATATTTTTTCTGCTTAGAATAATAATCAGAGCCTTAGATCCAGAAATTGCCTAATGAGGTAAAATTCCAGTTGTTGACGTTAATACATGTGACACATTTTTTCAGTTGTTAAAGTAAACCTTGTGCTACCACTTCATTTATCCTTTCCCAAGTGCCCTGGCGAGTCAGGAGCTATGTTGTTCTTAGCATCAAATTGTTGAGGAGAAAGACTCCAATAGATGTTTTATACCATTATTTCCCTACTCCTCACATAGTACATGCCAAATAAATACTGCTGACAAAATCTCAAAGGGCAACTTTTGGTATCTTTCATTGTCATTGAAATATTATCAAGATTCAAAATAGATATAAATTATGAAGGTACTACATGCTATTTTGGAGAGTTCTCAGAATTTAAAAAGTGGATTATTTATAATATAAAATTAGATCCAAACAAAAGTTTTTATCAAAATGTTCTTAATTTTATTTAAAAATATTTAAGAGTAATGAAAAACTCATCCAATATTTCCCCAGAGCAGAAGAAGATTTTAGGCAAAATTAGTATAGCTTAAGTGTCAAGGTCCATCAACAAAATAGACCCTCCAAGGTGAATGTTGTATTTCTAATAATTTTCTCTTCATATTTTGTATTATTTTCCTTAAAATGTCCTCACCCAAGTTGCGTATGATTTAGATCCCACAAAATTTAGATCTGTCCCTGGTAAAAATCATCATGCTGCCTGAATATAAGCTGTTAGATCCCAAGTGAACACACATATACTTGGTGAAATATTATTTCACCTGTTTGTTTTCACTGTAAAAATGGTAGAAATTGGTTAGATACATGGAACATTAGAAAAACTACATAGCATCTATAAATTAAAGAAGTATTATTCCTACTCTTCTGTGAACTGTGCCATACAAAACAGGTATTCATTAGTGTAGTGACTTTCCGGTCTATTTTCTCACCTCTCACACTATTGGCTTATATTACTTGAGCCGAATCATTTTCTTTAATTTAATGATTGAAATAGGGTAATTGCCTGGTCTCTTTCATATTTTAACTAATTTCATTTCTAACATAAATCTGTAAAAAAACTAACTGAAAGTTTAGATTATATCAGCTGTTTTTTACTTTATAGGGATCAACAACTGCCACATTTTAAAATTTGATTGAGTGAATTAACATTTCAGAATTTAAGGATAGGAAAATTTTATCTTATATAATTTAAACTAATTTTTAAATGTAATTTCATCTTTTTACTTCTGTTATTAACTTAGCTATTACTCAAATAAACCATTTTCATATGGAGCCATGTGATTAAACATATAATTTTCATTTTTTGAACATCTTTCAAGAAAGAAAATAATAGTTTCAGTTATTGTTGCATACTCTATTACTTTGGCACCAACATACTCAATTGTTTTAATTTACTAATTTCCCTCTTAATAAAGAAGACTTTTCTAAACATTCATCGAAGAAAAGGAGGCTGTAAAGTATTATTTTGGGCAATCTCCACTCTGTGACTATTATGTCCCTTTATCCATTTCAAAACATCCACTCAAGAGAGTGAACCTCCTAGGCTAACATAAATAGAGCTTTAGTCACTGTACACATGTCATCCACTCTACTGGGACCTCTTTGTTTATCATTCTTTTTTGTCTCTCTAATGATATAATTTTAATTATTCAACAAATTTTATTCAGTGACCATGTATCAAAATCAGTTCTTCTAAATGGAATTCTGCTGAAATGGAATTTAAAAGGCTGAATTCAATAGCCTTTTAAAAACTTCTTATTTATTTTTCAAATATTTTTGTTGTGCAATACACATAACATAAAATTTACCATCTTAACCACTTTTAAGTGTACAACTCAGTGGTATTAAGCATACACATATTCATGTATGACCCTCACCACCATTCATCATCAGAACTATTTTCATCTTCCAAAACTGAAACTCTGTACCCATTAAACAATAACTCCCTATCTCTCCTCTCCCCACTGAGCTCCTGCAAACCACACTGCACTCTTTGCCTCTGTAATTTTGACTACTCTACCTATCTCATACACATAGAATTGCATATCAACTGTCTTTTTCATGACTGGCTATTTCACTTAACATGTATTCTCAAAGTTCATTCATATTATAACATGTGACAATTTTCTTTCTTTTTATAAGGCTGAATAATATTCCATTGTGTATATATATTCCAGTGTGTGTGTGTATGAGTGCAATATATATATTTCTTTTGCTTAACTATTCATCTGTGGATGGATACATGGGTTGTTTGTCCATTTTAGCTATTTTGAATAATGCTGCCATGCATATGAATATACAAATATTTCTTTGAGACACTTTCAGTTGTTTTACGTATGTACAGATTTAGCATGGCTCATAACATAAGTGAAATTGTTAGATCCTATGGTAAATCAATTTTTAATTTTTTGAGGAACTGTCATACACTGTTCCCTGGAACAGCTATACTGTTTTACATTCTCACCAACAGTGCATGAGGGTTCCAATGTTTTCACTTCTTACCAAGACTTGTTATTTTCTGGGTTTTATTTTTTTGTTTTATTTTTATAGTGGCCATTCTAATGGGTTTGAGCTGGTATCACATTGTGGTTTTTACTTGCATTTCCTTAGGTGGAATGGATATTGAGCATCTTTTCAAATATTATGGCCATTTGTATATCTTCCATGGAAAAATGTGTATTCAAATCCTTTGTTACTTCATTTGAACATTATAACCACCTAGTAAGAGAAGCAAATTCATTTTATCACATCCACTTGAATGAATCCCCAAAACATCTTGGAAAATGCCTAGGCAGACCCCAAGACTCCTAGGTGAGTTTGTCTACAAAATCATGCCATTCATTCACGATTGTTCTAAATTTTCTCTTTCAATGTTTTGATTTTTGGAAAGAAATCAGAGAACTGATTAAAACATTTCATTCTTTTTCCTCTTTTTATCTCACACACATGCCAAGCAGAAAGAACTTGAGAGGAACTCATTTTATATTTCACCTTCTGTCAGACATAATATCCATCAGCTTCTAATCCACCTAGTTATGGCAAATTTCTTCTGGGCTGCTGATTGTTTCCTCTCAGGGTCTTTAGCTGACTTTGGCTTCTCTGCTCCATCACTAAATATCCGGGCATTTCTAGAATTTTATCCTGACTTCTTTTTTCTTCTCACCCGCTCACTTTTTCTAATTACACTCATCCTCTTTGATGGTTTTAAATGGCTACATGTCAATGAGTCCGTAATCCATATCTCTAGCCTCAAACATGCACCGGAACTCCATGGTCATTTAAACAACTGTATTCATGACATTTTTACATGGTTAATAGGCATCTTAAACACGGTTAGATTTAACGTGGCTCACAACAAAGCTCTTTGGAATGCAGCCCTCCAGAAAACTAGATCCTTTCTCAAGAATCCTCATCTCAGCAGACAGCAGCCCCATTCACCCAATTTCTTAAGCCAACAATCTGAAAGACTACCTTTGAATTTACCCTTCAATATATGTCACTTTGCTTGCCTACCTCATATCTATCAAAAAATATACCTTAGATAGTCTATTCTCTATGTCTTCACTACCACCACCACGTCTCACCTGACCTACTATCATCACCTCCTTACTAGCCTGGGCCCTTACAAACCATTTCCCAAACAGCAGATATTTGCCATTTTAAACTTAAATCAAATCATGTTACTCTATTCTTACAATCTTCAAGTGATTTTCCATCTACAATTAAAAAATAATAAAATCTGAAGTCCTTACACTGAACTGCAAAGTCCTACATAGAAAGATGTTTACTTCATCTTTCCTCTCTGTCTTGTCCTGCTCTTGATGGCATTCTCTCCATTTCTTGAGCACATTGGTATGTTTCTCATTTTTGGATATTTCATCGTCCTCTACCTTGATTACTCTTCACCCTGATCTTTTATGACTAGCTCTTTCTTGTCATCTAGATGTTATCTTAAATATTATATCAAAAAGATCTCCACCTACTAAACAGTCAATCTACAATAGCCAATTAATTTCTATAATATAATCTTATATTATCTCTCTGAAGAGGATTTATCCCTAGCTGATCTATTGTATGTTTGTTTATTTTATTTCTAACGTGGAGAAGGATATAAGTTCCATGAAGACATTATCACTTAGGCTCACCATTGTATCATCAGCATATAGCAAATAATAAGTACTCACAAATAGTTGAATAAACAAATTTAAATCCTCCCAAAAAGCTTCTGGAATCTCTAGATCTTGTTAATTTATCTAGGTCCTCTGCAGGCCTCTTTTATGATCTTTCTCAAGATGAAATGCAAGTTGCCTAAAAAGACAGTCTTTCAAAGTCACATTATCAATGTTAAACACTTGTTTAAAAAACGAACTAGAATCCAAGTAGTATAATTAGGTCACAAACAGCTGAACTCAGGTCAAAATATCCCAATGTCAGAAATAACATTTATTCCTCTATTGAGGAATAACTGATTACTTGAAAAGAAATAAATTTTAGGTTCTTGGTAAATAGACTGCTGGCAGCAAGAGGAACCAGTTTAGGAAACTAAGGAACTATTTTGGCACACTGTCTTGTGTAATCAAATTTACATGCTTGTGTAAATTTGATTTGGTTCTTTACCTTACCTAGTTTCTACATTGAGAGGTGACAAAACAGTTTAAGAACAAGATAATCACACTTGAAATATAAAATAAAATTATTAATAAAAAATTTATAATTAAAATAAAATTATAATGAGATATACTTTTGTAAACTCAATTAAATCTCTTAGAAATATGAAGCCCTACAAAGTACTGTTTAATTTTAATGCAAGAAATGTATAACAAATGATATTAAATGAGACTTTTTCTCTTATTTCAGAGTTTCAGAAGAGACTCAAAGGTCAAAACAGTGTTAAATATCTTCCATCTTATAGGGAAGCAGGACTATCATTGAAAAAGTTGGAAAGAGGTAAACCAAATGGTTTTTCAGTGTCAATCTATCACCAGTCTCTCAGCTCAACAAAAAGGTAGAAATTTATCAAAGTCTAGAATTGGAGGACAGAGTAATCAGTCTACCCTTTCCTAAAAATACAACTAGAAAAGCAAGAAGACGTGTAAAAAAATAAAATCTGTTTGCAAGTATCATAGAATAATAAAATGCTGAAGACTCACCAGGCTAGGCTCTAAGGAAGACAAAAGCTTAGAGAAGTGAGTTATTCAAGACAACACTACCAGTCTGGGATCACTCTACGGATCTTTTCTGAATCCAGAGAGTGACTCTAAATGGCTAAAATACTAAACCCTACTTTTTATGGTTTCTATAGGCTAGAATATAAAAAAATGATGTTCAACTTCCAACATGAAGGTAGTTATGGTGATTGAGAAGTAAATAAGGTAAGCTGCAAGTAGAAAGATTATTACAGGTACTGCAGCTTTGAGTCATATCCATTGCTAAACTTGGACTACAGTGAGTCCATACTGGTAGTATCACCAGGTACCTGACATAAACAAACAAACAAAACTCCTCTATGTAGGAAAGTACAGGTTAGTGCAAAAGTAGTTGTGGTTTTTGCCATGTAAAGTAATGGCTTTACATTATTTCTATTAACAACTCTGCAATTACAAGGTCTAGCACATTAAATAATAAACAAACAGATGCAAAGAGCCAACTCAACACAAATAACGCCACAAAAGAAGTCCAATAGAAACTACCCAAATGGAATACAGAGTTGAAGTTATCCTATGCATAATTTATAACAGTTATATTTACCATGTTCAAGGATATAAAAGAAAAATTAAAAAATTCATCAGATACCTCAAAATATACAGGAGAAAAAACATAAAAATTCTGGATCTTAAAAATGTAAAAATACATTTATAATAATGAAAATAGGAACTCAACAAATAGGTTAAAATTGGACAGTTTTCACTGTGAAAAACTATTAGGAAACTGGAGCATATGTCAGAAGAAAATAGAATGAAACAAGAAGAAACAAAAGAAAGAAAAATACAGAAAATAGTGTATGTAACATTGATTATACCATAGAAAATACTAAAGGATACTGGGATCCAAAAAGGAGTGGGAGAGAATGAGGAAGAAGCAACACTTGAAAAGCTAATAGCTGAGAACTTTCTAACATTGCTCAAAGACTTCAAGCCACAAAGCAAAGTGTTACAGGATTAAAAAGCAACTGGGTACCTTCTGCGAGTTGAACAACCCTAGTCTGAAAATCAGAAATCCTAAGTGCTTCAAAATCCAAAACTTTCTGAGTGCCAACATTATGCCACATTTATAAAGTTCCACACCTGGCCTCAAATGATGGGTCGCAGTCAAAACTCAGGCACACAACACACAGTTTATTTAATATCTTCAAGGGAAAAAAGACCCTCCCAGGTCTCTTCAGCTGCAATGTATCTATCTTTTCCTTACATGCCCAGATTTTCTTACACAAGTACACCCATAAAGTGCCATAAAACAAAACTAATAAAGACCAGATGGGCCAATGGCAGGTTCCCCACGATGCCTTATATGAACAAAACCTACATGCATTACTCACTGTGTTTTTTTTTATTTGATTGTTTAGTCTCTATTCTATGGTGTAGATATTGCTAAAAATGTTCAAAAGGCTGGCACTGTTAGTAATAATGATAAGAGAGGAAACATTTATCTTTACCTATAACACAGAAAGTCAAGCTTCTGGAGAAACTAGACAGCAGTGTGAAGGTAGAGCATGGTGTTTGAATGACCACCATATATGACCTGAAGAAACAGAAGGATAGAATGATGAAGTTTTATGCTAAAAGTGATGAAAAGTCAATGAAAAATATGAAAACACTGCATAGGCTGGGTGTGGTGGCTCATGCCTGTAATCCCAGTACCTTGGGAGGCCAAGAAGAGTGGATCGTTTGAGGTCAGGAGTTCAAGAGCAGCCTAGTCAACATGGTGAAACCCCATCTCTACAAAAAATACAAAAATTAGCCAGGCAGTAGTGGCACACACCTGTAATCCCAGCTACTTGGGAGGCTGAGGCAGGAGAATCACTTGAGCCTGGGATGTGGAGGTTGTAGTGAGCCAATATCATGCCACTGCACTCCAATCTGGGTGACAGAGTGAGAACCTGTCTCAAAACAAAAAACAAAAAACAAAAACAGAAAAGAAAAACACTGCATTTAGCTTTAGCTAAAACTGAAAATCTCAATCATGTATTAAAAGAGTAGATTCATCAGAGTCTTCGTGAACACATGACACTTCATGGTATGCTGATCATGAAACAAGCAAATATCTACCAGGATGAACTGAAAAATTTAAGGGGATTGTGAATACTCGAAAGGCTGATTGCAAAAATTTAAGAAAATACATGGCAATACATTTTTTAAGATTCGTGGTAATAAAGTATCTGCTAGTCATGAAACAGTAGAGAAATGCATTGACGAGTTTGCCAGCATCATCCCTGGTGAAAATCTGACAGCAGAACAAGCATATAATGCTGATGAAACATCATTGTTTTGTTGTTATTGCCCCAGAAAGACACTGACAACAGCTGATGTCCTACAGGAATTAAGGATGCTGAGGACAGAATAACTGTGCTGGAATGTGCTACTGCAGCAGGCACACATTAAATACAACTTTCTGTAATAAGAAAAATCTTTGTATCCTTGCTGTTTTCAAGGAGTGACTTCCTTACCACTCTGTTGTTACGCTAACTAAAACCATGGATCATCAGGGACATATTTTTTCTTTTTATTATTTATTTTTTCCATGTGTCATCTCTTTATTTTTTAACTTTTATTTTGGATTCAGGGGTACATGTGCAGTTTGGTTACATGAGTATATTGTGTGATGCTGAGGTTTGGGTCACAGACCATCCCGTAATCTGGTTAGTGAGCATAGTACCCTATACACAGTTTTTCAGCCCATGGCACTGTCCCTCCATCCCCACTCTTGAAGTCCCATCCCCAGTATCTACTGTTCTCATCTTTTTATCTATAGGTACTCAATTTTTAGCTCTGGCCTATAAGTGAGAACCTGAACTATTTGGTTTTCTGTTCTTCTGTGAATTTGCTTAGGATAATGACCTGCAGTTCCATCCATGTTGCTGCAATGGACATAATTTCACTGTTTTTTTTTTTATGGCTACAAAGTATTACACAGTGGCATGTGTACCACATTTTCTTTACCAAATACACCATTGATGGATATGTAGGTTGATTACATGTCTTTGCTATTGTGGATAGTACTGCAATGAAAATACTCCTATATGTGTCTTTTTGGTAGAAAAATTTATATTCCTTTGGGTATATATCTAGTAATGGTACTGCTGGATCAAATAGTAGTTCTGATTTATGTTCCTTGAAAAATCTCCAAACTGCTTTCCAGTGGCAGAACAAATTTGCATTCCCACAAACAGTATGTAAGTGTTGCAGTCTTGCCAGCATCTGTGATTCTTTGACTTTTTAATAATAGCCATTCTGACTGGTGTGAGATAATATCTCATTATGGTTTTGATTGTATTTCTCTGATAATTAGTAACAATGAGCAATTTTTTCATCTGATTGTTGGCCACTTATGTCCCCATTTGGGAAGTGTCTATCTATGTCTTTGGCCATTTTTTTATGTTTTTGTTAGTTTTGTTTTCTTGCTTGTTGATTTAAGTTCCTTACAGATTCTGGATATCAGATCTTTGTCAGATACATAGTTTACAAATAATTTCTCCCATTCTGTAGATTGTCTGTTTACTTTCTTAATATTTTTTTTCTGGGAGGCAGATCAGGGGAGGGAGGGCACCAAGATGTCCCAGAGAAGCCAGCACCTGAATGCAGACCCCAGCGAATGAGATGCAGAGGGCTAGAGGACTTCATGATTCCAAAGGAGGTGCCAGGTTCATTTCTGTGGAACTGATAGAGCAATGAAATTAGGCCCAGGGAAGGAGCCACAGGGTGAGAGCCACCCAGGGGGGCAAATCAAGACAGAGGGGGCACTTCCTCAACTGAAATGTGCAGCTGGCTCTAAGGGTCAGGGGACTTAACCCCTGGGCGCTCTGTTTGGAATCCTGTGCTTACCTCATCCCTCCTGCAACCCGGTCCACAGGAGCCCTGCCAGACTGTGGGGCGCCGTGGGTTCTTGACGCAAATCTGAGCAAGCTGTCACAGGGACCTGGGCTGGAGTTCGGACTAACGCCAGCTGGACAGACCGTCCCACAGAGGGAGGTAGAGTTGAAAGCAGGGAAACGGACCATAAGGCCTGGCAGGCGCCACCTCCACAGAACTCAGTCTGAATCCTTCGCTAGAATGTTTGGCAGCAAATACACCAGCTTGACCCCAACCAGGAAGATCCAGCTGGGGAAGGAGAGAGGCCACTGGGAAGGCGGGGCCAATGTCACCTGCAAGCAAACTCCAGGGAGGGACCACCCAACAAACCACCTGACTGAACCCGAGAGAGCCCAGCAACGCCCTCTACAGGCCAAAAAAGATACAGCTCCAACCTCAACAGAAAAAAACGTCACTCAGAGACTCCTGAAATCACCAACTTCACAGATTAAATGAAGATAAATCCATGAAGATGGGAACAAAGCAGCGCAAAAAGGATGAAACCATCAAGGAGGAGAATACCTCTTCTCCCCTCAAGGATCACAACTCCTCACCATATCAAGGGAACAAAAAAAGACAGAGAATGAATTTGACAAACTGACAGAAGAAGGCTTCGGAAGGTGAGTAATAACAAACTTTTCTCAGTTAAAAGACCATGTTCTAACCCAATGCGAATAAACTAAGAACCTTGAAAAAACGTTAGAAGAAATGCTAACTAGAATAACCAGCTTAGAGAAGAACATAAATGACTTGATGGAGCTGAAAAACACAGCATGAGAACTTCGCAAGGCACACACAAGTTTCAAGAGGTGAATTGATCAAGCAGAAGAAAGGATATCAGAGATAGAAAATCAAATCAATGAAATAAAACAAGAAGGGAAGATTAGAGAAAAAAGAGTGAAAGAAAATGAACAAAGCCTCCAAGAACTATGGGATTATGTGAAAAAACATAATCTATGCTTGATCAGCGTACCTGAATGGGATGGGAAGAATGAATCAAAGTTGGAAAACACTCTTCAAGATATTATCCAAGAGAACTTCCACAATCTAACAAGGCAGGCCAACATTCAAATCCAGGAAATACAGAGAACACCACAAAGATATTCTTCAAGAAGAACAACCCCAAGGCACATAGTTGTCAGATTCACCAGGGTTGAAATGAAGGAAAAAATCCTAAGGGCAGCCAGAGAGAAAGGTCGAGTCACCCACAAAGGAAAGACCATCAGACTCACAGTGGATCTCTTAGCAGAAACCCTGCAAGCAAGAAGGGAGTGGGGGCCCAATATTCAACATCCATAAAGAAAAGAACTTTCAACCCAGAATTTCATATCCAGCCAAACTAAGCTTCATAAGTGAAGGAAAAATAAACTCCTTTACAGAAAACCAATTGCTGAGAGATTGCATTGCTACAAGATCTGCCTTATAGGATCTACTGAAGGAAGTACTAAACAGGGAAAGGAACAACCAGTACCAGCCACTGCAAAAACATATGAAATGGTAAAGAATAATGATGCAATGAAGGAGCCATGGCAATTAACGGGCAAAACAACCAGCCAGTAACAAAATGGCAGGATCAAATTCAAACATAACAATATTAATGTTGAATGTAAGTGGCCTAAACACCCCAATCAAAAGACACAGACTGGCACACTGGAAAAAAAGTCAAGACTCATCCATGTGCTGTATTCAGGAGACCCATCTAACATGCAAAGACTCACATAGACTCAAAATAAAGGGATGGAAGAAGATTTACCAAGCAAATGGAGAGCAAAAACAAGCAGGGGTTGCAATCCTAGTCTCTGATAAAATGGACTTTAAATCAACAAAGATCAAAAGAGACAAAGAAGGGCATTATATAATGGTAAAAGGATCAATGCAACAAGAAGAGCTATCTATTCTAAATATTTATGCACCTAATGCAGGAGCACCCAGATACATAAAGCAAGTTCTTAAAGACCTACAAAGAGATTTAGATTCCTGCACAATAATAGTGGGAGACTTTAACACTCCACTGACAAATATGAGACAGATCAACAAGACAGAAAGTCAACAACAATATCCAGGACTTGAATGCAGATTTGGACCAAAGAGATCTAATAGACAATTACAGGATACTCGACCCCAAATTCACAGAATACACATTTTCTCAGCACCACATTGCACTTACTCTAAAATTGACCACATGATTGGAAGTACATCACTCCTTAGCAAACGCAAAAGAACGGAAATCATAACAAACAGTCTCTCAGACCACAGTGCAATCAAATTAGAACTCGGGATTAAGAAAAGCACTAAAAACCACACAATCACATGGAAACTGAACAACTTGTTCCTGAATGATGAATGGATAAACAATGAAATGAAGGCAGAGGAGAGAGATCCAAGATAGCCGATTAGCAACAGCTCAGGAATGTAGCTCCCAGTGAAAGCGCAGAGAACGAGTGGACGCCTCACTTTCCGACGAATTTTTGTTGCCCACAGTCCGGGAGATTCCCGGCAGAGGAGACACATGGATCGCCAGCCCAACTCTTTTGGCCAGCGGGGCTGTTTTGCCGGTGCCCCAGCACGGCGCTTCCCGGTGTGGAGTATACGGATGGACGGGCTGGGCTGGTCCCATCCCCACAAGGAAATCAGCAATTGGAAGCACTGAGGAGTGAGAGTTTCACAGCAAGCACAGCGAACCTGGGAAGGTCCAGCTCTGTGGGGAATGGGCATCCGCCAAAGGAAAACTAAGAAACAGAAAAACTTCATCACCCGACGGAGAGAGATCCAAGATGGCCACGTAGCAGCTGCTCAGGGTTGTAGCTCCCAGTGAAAGCGCAGAGAGAGAGTGGATGCCGCAATTGCAGACGAATTTTTGATGCCCACAAACTGGGAGATTCCCGGCAAAGGAGCCACATGGGTCGCCAGCGCAACTCTTTTGGCCAGCGCGGCTGTTTTGCCAGCGCCCCAGCGCGGCACTTCTCTGTGCGGAGTATATGGGACTGGGTGTCCTTTTAGTCGGGCTCCGCTGGTCCCATTCCCACAAGGAGAACAGCAATTGGAAGCGCTGAGGACTGAGAGCAAGCACAGCTGAACCCGGGAAGCACAGGAAGCACAGCTGAACCCAGGAAGGCCCAGCTCTGTGGGGAAGGGGTGTGCGCTGAAAGAAAACTAAGAAACAGAAAAAACTTCATCACCAACAAGCCGAACGTATACTCAGAAACCCAATCTGAAAGTCAGCAATTACAAAGACGACAGGTGGATAAATCCACAAAAATGGGAAGAAACCAGTGCAAAAAGGCTGAGAACACCCGAAATCAGTGCCTCTCCTCCTACAGGGGATCACAGCTCCTCATCAGCAAGAGAACAAGGCATGACGGAGGATGAGTGTGATGAACTCACAGAATCAGGCTTGAGAAGGTGGATAATAAGAAACTTCTGTGAACTAAAAGAACATGTTCTAACCCAATGCAAGGAAACTAAGAACCTTGAAAGAAGATTTAACGAAATGCTAACGAGAATGGACAACTTAGAGAAGAATATAAGTGAATTGATGGAGCTGAAAAACACAACACAAGAACTTCGCAAAGCATGGACAAGTTTCAACAGCCAAATTGACCAAGCAGAAGAAAGGATATCAGAGGTCGAAGATCAACTCAATGAAATAAAACGAGAAGGCAAGATGACAGAAAAAAGGGGAAAAAGGAATGAACAAAGTCTCCAAGAAATATGGGACTATGTGAAAAGACCTAATCTATGTTTGATAGGTGTACCTGAATGTGACGAAGAGAATGAACCCAAGCTGGAAAATACGCTTCAGGATATTATCCAGGAAAACTTCCCCAACCTAGCAAGGCAGGCCAATATTCAAGTCCAGGAAATACAGAGAACACCACAAAGATATTCCTCAGAAGAGCAACCCCAAGGCACATCATCGTCAGATTCACCAGGGTTGAAATGAAGGAGAAAATGCTAAGGGCAGCCAGAGAGAAGGTTCGGGTTACCCACAAAGGGAAGCCCATCAGACTCACAGCAGATCTCTCAGCAGAAACCCTACAAGCCAGAAGACAGTGGGGGCCAACATTCAACATCCTTAAAGAAAAGAACT
>PVKP010011716.1:0-60534 GCA_004027715.1 Plecturocebus donacophilus | reverse complement strand
TGAATGCATATATTTAATATATATTTAAACACATGTATTTAAATATATTAATATATATTTAAACATATATATTAAATACATGTGTTTAAATATATGTAGTTTGTATACTAAAACATTGTTTAAGTGTAATAATATATCAGTTTTAGGTAACTCATTTATAATTAAGAAAAGGCCATTTCCACACTATTAAAAGCTTGTTTAAAAAATTTTTTGTTCATATAACTTTGTTTTAAGTTTTATCTTGAGGATACTGGTTCTAAAATTGGAATTCCCAAGTCCCAGGCTGGAATCAATATTCTGGCTCCTACTGACTATTGTGTGGTTGTTTTCCAAGTTAATGGCACTCATTTACAGGAATGTATATGACTCCTTGCAATTCCTGCTAACATTAGATTTGGTATTTTAATTTGTGTTTCCTAGCTCAGTAGGTATCAGATGGTATCTTATATATTTATTTAAATTTGTGTTTCCTTCATTGTCTGTGATGCTGAATATTGTTTTAAAGTGTGCCATGTTAGTATTTTTTTGTGTGAACTGCATTTTACTCTTGTCTAAGTTGAGGTTAGATATTATCTTAAGGGATTTAAGCAGTTATTTCTAAAAGTCTTAAATTTGTAAAATGGGAAATCTTATTGTCATAATTGTGTCTGTTTTTATCATCATCTTAGTTCTCATTTTTATGTCATACAGAATTATTTCATTTCATTAAATTAGAGCCATATAATAGATGAATCAAACAAACAAACTCTAGCTCCTCTCTGGAATTAAAATTTTCTTATTCTTTTAAGCTTTGGTTGGTTGTTTTGAGACTATTTGGAAATTATTGTGAATTTCACATAAGGAACAGAAGCATGAAGGGAAAGAAGGAATTTTACAGCTATTTGTGGTCTATGCTACCAACGTGACTTCACTGGGATAGTCTTCCAAATACAATGGTCCCCCATTATCCTTGGGGGATACATTCCAAGACCCCCATGGATGCCTGAAACCTCAAATAGGACTGAACTCTGTATTTACTATGTTTTTTTTTTCTATATATACATAATAATCAGAACAATTATAACAATATATTCTAATAAAAGTTATGTGAACGTGGTTGCTCTATCAAAATCATATTTTCAGACCACAGTTGACCATGAGTAACCGGATGCGCAAAAGCTAAACTGCAGGTAAGAGGGAACTGCTGTCTAATGCCCACGTCACTTGATTAACTTTTGCCCTTCCCTGCTTCTTCCTGAATATTCCTATTTCAACAAAGCTGCCTAAGATTTTTCTCCTGAGGAATTGATTTTTGGCAGATACAGTAACTTATATGAGTTAATTTTCATGTCCAAGGTATATATTTGCACCTATATTAGCAAATTTTATAAACATTGCAAACTAAAATATGTAATTTATTCATAATCACTCAGGATCTTTTAATATGTTAGGATCTTACTGCTTATTCTTGCACAGGTACAAGGTGAAAGAATTGGGAGGTTTCTCAACAGATTCAAAACTGATGACTATAATTACCTGGGACCCTTAGGGCTCAAATACTGAGTCTGGTTTTTCCAGCACCTGCCTGTAAATGTGTTATGTTGTCAGGCTTCATGGAGCAAACTGAATAATCAAGCTGCCAAATAGTTATCTTTGGATATAAATTACTATACATGAACTCCTATTTATTTTAAATAATACCGCACATAGAAAATCACAGTGTAAGTTTGGCACTGTAGCTTATGCCTATAATCCCAGCATTCAGGACGCCGAAGCAGGAGGATCACTTGAAACCAGGAGTCTGAGACCACCTGGGCAACACAGTGGGATCTCATCTCTACAAAAATTTAAAAAATTAGTCAGGTATGGTGGTGCACACCTGTGGTCCTAGCTACTTGGGAGGCTGAGGTAGGAGGATGGCTTGAGCCTGGAAAGTCAGGGCTGCAGTGAGCTGTGAGCCTTGTATTCCAGCCTGCATGACAGAGCAACACCCTATTTCAAGAAAAAAGAAAAGAAAGAAAATCACAGTATAATACATCACTTTCAAAGAAATCATTTAGACTATTTACTCATAACATCTGCCTCTTGAATCTTTCAGCTTCTCTGTCTACTGTCTAGTGTGGCTTGGTCAAATAAATACCTTTTTAAAAAGTCTAACATATGCCAAAATACAGAATTTTGCTGTAACTGAATTATTGAAGTAAGGAACAAATTTTACTATTTATCGGCTTAATTTCCGGATGTATCAGTTAGCACCATCACATCATAGGAAGCAGGAGGCACATTTAGCTGTGAGTTTTGGAGAATGGAATGCAGGGATTATAGAGAAGTATGAAAAAAGAAACTGACATTGGTGTTGAGCCCCAAGGACTAGTAATGGTGGGAAGCTATTACCGCCCCTAGGGCTGAAATGGTAAGGGGAGGTAATAGTGTTAACTGAGCCCACTGAGCGCTGACTTCCTGGGAGACCATTTAACAAGAGCTGTCCTTGCAGAGGGATGAAGCCACAGAAACATCACACCCAAGCAGGGAGGAAGCCTGGGGGAAATAACCCGGATTCTCAGCCTAGTTCTTTAGTCTTCAAAGTGTGTCCCATTGGCCAAAGCCAACCCATGCCAGAGGGTCAGAGAGCCTGAGTGATGCAGTTCATGAAGTGGACCATCCCTCTAACTCCCTATCACAGTATCCAGCAGAGAAAGGTGGGAGATAGGTCTGGGACCTAATGGCAAAAAGTAAGCATAGAAGAATTTTGAGGTTCTCTTTGAGAAAATCTCTTGGTTAACATGTTCAGAAGAGCAGTATTAAATAGAATCTTTTAAATAGATCTGGACTTGCATTATTTGTTAGAAATTACTTGTTGGCCAGCCTGGCCAACATGGTGAAACCCCGTCTCTACTAAAAATACAAAAATTCGTCGAGCTTGATGGTGCGTGCCTGTAGTCTCAGCTACTCCAGAGTCTGAGGCAGGAGAATTGCTCGAACCTGGGAGTCAGAGTTTGTAGTGAGCCCAGATTACACTACGGCACTCCAGCCTGGGCGACTCAAAAACAAAAAACATCGATATTTAAGATCTTAAGATCCTTCTGACTTATTCAAGTAGCAGTAACAAGTAGAGACACGATCACACATTGGCAATCGTTTTAGCACAGCTAAAACTCAACATCCACTTCTTGTAGCTTAGAAACTCAGACTCCAATCAGCAAAATTGGAAGAACTCGAGAGCAAAAGCTAAAATTTAACTACAGCACTTAGGCATGTTTATTTATTTTCCTTTTTCTTTTAAATTTCAGTTTCTGAGTCTTCTTTCTTGAATAGTATCAGACAATTCCTGAAGGGATTAAAACGATCATTATGTTAATTTTTGGGAAACTGTACCTCCTCTACACAAGGCAACCATTGACTGAGACAGTAAGAGTCACACAGTCCTGCAATCCAATTTTCTGAGTCATCGTCTGATGCTGTATATTCATTTTTTTTTTCATTCAAGACAATCTTCTCTTTGAAGCTGTATGTCTTTGGTTTTAATTTGCTACAGATTTTCACTTTGAAGCAGATGAAATAATTTGATACTTTGGGTGACTGTAAGTTATTTTCATGTATTTGTTGATTACAGTGGTAAAATTCTTCCTTTTGCAACAAAAAGAAGCATCACTTTTACTCACAGAAGGTAACTAACATTTATTGAACATCTATTACATGGCACAATCCTTTTATCTTTTTGTTTATTCTTTCTTTCATACCTCATTTTATTCTACAAAGAATTTGGGGATAATTTTTGTTAATGTGTAACAAGTTTTAGAGCAGCTATATGCTGTATGTACTACTAATTTCACATTACAGATGAGGAAAAGAAGGTTGGGAAAATTAAATTAATTTTATAAAACTATGAAATGACCTATCGATTTATGTTAAAGCTTACTGTCTCCTTAATAAAAACTAGATGATCTGCTAATGTTAAACCGAAACCACGAAAGCAATAAAATATGACTTTTACCACATTGAATGCTGTCAGATTACACTTACTTCACATGAGTGACTTTCTATGGTAGCAAATCCATACAAGGGATGTTGGAGCTCCTGCATAGGCCCTAGCTGATCCTTAGGGATTTAATCTCAGAGGTAAAGGACCCAGCTATTGGCTGTCTTGGCTGTGCTCTTATTTCCAGCGGCATTATGGGTAGAGAACCCATACGGAGTTCAGGAATCCGAGTCAGAAACATGTTGGAGAAACATTTAAGAATTATTTTCCTGACCCATGTCCCTTAAAATGGTTAACCTGAAAGTTTCAAAGGCATTTATCATCTGAAAAAAAATATATATATATAGCTCTTCAATTTTAAGATGCGGTATGATTGCCCCATCAATTTAATAACAGCTTTTAAGGGGAAAAGCATTATTGCATTAAACATATGAATCATTTTCACATCCTGATTTCAGACATGTTGACGTATTTGCAGAAAAGTACATGTTAGAAATGAGGAAATAAGAAGTTGCTCCTGGCATAATTTTCTGAAAGTAAACTTTTCCCCCTGTGGTTAGCTGAATCCAGATAATGTTCTGAAAACAAAAAGGAAGGAAAACAATCAAAGCCTGTTGATTTTGAACTGTGCTGCTCTTAATGACCTATGCAGACTTTGGTTCTGATAAAAGGGTCATGACTGGGGCTGTGGGCTTTCTGGATAGGGAAGAGCTCTTGAATCAGGCAGACATGGATTAAAATGAGGAGTCAGCCATGTGGTCACTGAACTTCTCCAGACTTCCTTTATGCAGTGAGTAGCAGAATATCTATTTTGTGAGGCTAGTGTGAAGTTTTGAAAACTACCATCTGTTGAGTACCTTCTCTAATATCTGGCAGGTAGTAGGGACAGTTACTGTGTTCTACGACAGTTGTCTGACTGTCTCAGCCACCTACTGGACAGTTAAAATAGTATACACTAAATATAATCACAACATGTTATTTTCCTGACTCATCTCTTCACCTGCATCTCAGAAATTCCAGAGTCTTCCCAAGCTTCTCCCGCCTCTCTTCACTAACTTTTCCCCCATAGTGATGAGGGCTGTTTCATCTGCAGGGTCCCTTCAGTTACCCTATGGTAGCTGCTTCGCCAGCCCTCGCTGCGATGTGAGGTCTGCAGAGGCTCCTGGAAGTGGCCACCTCCACTTTGGGGCATGCCTCACAGCCTCTGCTGACACTCCAGCGTCTGACTTTGCACTGACACTGTTTGACAGCCCCTGTCATTCCATGGAAGGTGAAAATATTTACAGTGAAAATGACCCACTTAGATTCTACTTCCAGCTCAGTCATAAACGATTTGTGTAGGATCAATAAGTCACTTAGCCATCTGGGACTCAGTTTCTTCCTTTCTAAAGTGGGGTCTAAAATAGGTCATTCTATGGGTCCTTTCTAGCACTCACATTCTCTGTGTTAAAATCATCTTGGACCTTGTAAAATATACCAAGTTTCATTTGTAATATTTAGAAAACATTAGTTTTAGAATATCCTTAAACATAAACTGTTTAGCATTTACAAAGTAAACATCTGTTTAACATTGGGAGAAATTAAATTGTAGGCTCCAGATGTGGTTCAATTCTCTGTGGATATATATATTTAAATCACAGATCTCTAAGCAGCCTTGGGGCAGCTGCCAGATTCTTGGTCTCCCCCACCCCCATCTTCTCCTTTACCTGTTTTCTCCTCTTTGTAAGATGCAGATTGTGTGAAGCAGGCCCAGCTGCTCTGTTGGCTTCTCCTCTTCTGTGTTGGGCAGCTTTCTAGCCCGGTGTCACGTTGGGATCTCCTCACTGCATTTCCCAGGATGTATCAGCAAAACGCAGTGACCATGGAGCCCGACTGCCTAGGGATTCAATTTGAGAAAAAGCCCCTGTGGTCTTTGAATTCTAAATCTACTGAGGCTTTCTACTAATATAGTATAAAACAAATGTTTCTAGTTCAATGTAAAACTGAACATCCCAAACCGTGATTTATGTTCCTTTTCATCCTTTTGTATGAAACCACAACATCTGAATCTTTTTTGTTTGTATGTTTTTAAGACAGGGTCTCCCTCTGACACCCAGGCTGGAGTGCAGTGGCACAACCACAGCTCACTGCAGCCTCAAACTCCTGGGTGCCAGCCATCCTCCTGCCTCAGCCTCCCAAGTACCTGGGACTGCGGTCATGCCACCATGCTGAGCTAATTTTAAAAATTTTTTTGTAGAGAGAGGGTCTCGCTATGTTGCCCAGGTTGGTCTTGAACTCCTGGGCTCAAGCAGTCGATCCGCCTCTGCCTCCTAAAGTGCTGGGATTACAGATGTGAGCCACCACGCCTGGCCTTAATTATTAAAAGTTACGTTTCTGTGTATTGAAGAACTGAACTATGATGGGATGTGGCAGAACTAAATTGTGGAGTGAGTGTGGCTGTTGGATAAGGCTCACGCTCACCTTTTCCCCTAGGAGTAACTATTTGGTTCTTATATGTTAAGATATTAAGGGTGTAGAGAGGTTTGAGTTTGTTTGTTTTGCATTTCTTTGTTTTATTTCTAACTCTTATTCATTCTGCTTACTTACATCAACAGAAAATATTGAAAATGATAACCTATTTACCTTTTCATTACCTTCTAGAGTCCCTAGTCTCTTAAAATTTAGTTTAAGAGACTGTTCTTGTAACCAAAATTAAACTCACTGAAGTACTTTATATTAGACACTACAAGGGTAAACCCCCAAATCTGAAAAGCTCAAAAATAAGATATGGACAGCTAAATTTAGTAAAGCAAGATTCTTCATAAGTAATAATAATATTCTTGTTTTCCATAATTATATTGCTGTTGTTCATTAAACACTGGTTACATTTTAGACTTCATCCATTACACGTTTATGTAAATAATGCTACATTTTTCTTCATTTGGTTGTGTCACACCACAAAGACTTGATGAATTTTTTGAAATTTAGAAAGATCTTATTTCAAATATTGGCTATTAAGCTTTCTCCAAATTCAATTTGTGTGGCCACTCACAGATGTGGCACTTAATCTCCAGAGAGGCAGAACCACTGAGGTACAATAAGAGACTGCTGTGGCCACTGATGTGGAGGGACAGACTGTGCTAAGAAGGATATGCTGCGACACAATTGATGGTGTGAGTAGCAGCCCCAGGATGGATGTCATGGGGCCAGGTTCTGCAAGGGGCTTACATTTATTTATAGGCAAGTTGCTTTTCTTGTGGACGACTCTATGTGGTATGTGTGGAGGGAGACGAAGCAGGAAGTTTTAACAATGGTTAATGAATCTCTTGAGAAATGCCAGAAAAGCTGGGCAGCACTTTGTGTGTGTGTATTTGTGCATATATATGTGTAAGTGTGGGCATGTATGCATATGTGTGTCTATACATATATCTGCATAAGCATGTGTCTATACATACATGTGTAGGAATATGTGTTAATACTAATGGATATATGAGTGTATATGTGTGTGTGCATATATACATATCTATATATGTATACATATTTGCCTATGAATGTGTATATATACATGTCTATATGTGCATATGAGTGTGTATCTATATATTTGTGTGAGTGCTTCTATACATGTGTGTCTATACACATGTATGTATATGTATCTATACATCTGTGTCTATACACATGTACATGAGTATGTGCCTATACATGTTTGCCTATCCACATGTATATGAGTATGTATCTATACATGCATGTCCATACATTTTTGTACAGGTATGTGTCTATGTGTGCTTGAGTGTGTATCTGTATTAGTGTAGATATACATATGTCTATACATAGGTGTGTATGAGTATATCTAACCCATTTTTGTGTATCTATACATGAGAGTATATGTATACATACATATCTATCCATAAATGAGTGTCTGTGTCTATACATACGTATGCACTTTTCTTAGAGGTTTGGAGCTTGGGCAATGGAGCCAGGAGAGAGCCAATCATCTTTCATCATAATTGTATGACCTTGTGGAAATTTCTTAAGCTCTTTTTCTTTCAATCTCCTTACCCTTAAATTGAGAATAATAGTAATTGATGCCTTATAAGTTGCACTGAGGGTCATATTTTAAAATGTTGATGTAACTCTGGCTTATAAGCAACCAAAAATGTCAGTCTTCATGATCATCACCTTCACTGTCATCTCTAATCCTTACATCCTAAGGTAATGGAGGCTGAGAGAGTGAAACATTCCCCTCTAGGGACATTGGTTACAGTACATGGTAGGTCCAGGATTCTAGCTTAGCTCAGACTTTCTGTTGCCCAGAAGTCTCTGTCAGACTGCTAATATCTTTCTTGTCTTTCTACACTTCTGGAAAAAATAAATTCATTAGCTCTGGCTATGACCCATAGACACGGTCACTCAACATCATGAGTGAATGGGAGTAACTTGTACTGGCTTTGGGTATCTAGTTGAGAAAGGAAGAGCTTGGGCTTTGGAGTCTGACAGGTCTGAATTTGAGCTCCTGAAGCATCACTAGATGACTTGGACCTGATTTGTGTTTATGTATTGGTTTTATCTTAGTCCTTTGGGCATTTTTAAAAGGACTTCAGAGGGACAAAATTAGATCACTAATAATCTTTGGTTAATGATACATTCTCATTGGCATTTCCTCTTTATTTATGAATTAGACATCTTAAATAAGAAGCACCTATGAACCACCTGCCAAAACAACAGCTAGGCTTTTGATGATAACCTTCATCTCACCATTTAGCAGTTCCCTTGTCTTAATCTCTCTCTCCACCTGGCAGAGATAGCATCCTGAGTTTCATGTTTATTATGCCTTTACTTTCCTGTTCATGCAATCTTATTACACTCTGAAAAGGAAATTTAAATTATAACTGTTTTTAGGTTTTTAAAAAGGACGTCTTGTAGATAATCCTTTTGAGTTTTTTAATTGTGAAGTTTCATCTACATTGTGATATGCCATAGTAACATTTGTTTTGTTCTATTGTTAAATATTCCAGTGTGTAAAATATACTGTAGTTTATTTTTACAATGCCTTCTTGACGGGTATGTGAGTGTCTTCATGATTTTGCTATTGTGGAGAGGGCTGTTTCAGCACTGTTGAAGGTAACTGTAACTCCTGTGTACAGGTGCCAGAGTTTCTCTTGGGTGGGAATGGAATTGCTGGGCTGTAGGGTGAGTGAATGTTCAGCCTCAGGAGACAGTACCAAACTGTTTTCCAAAGTGGTTGCCTGCATTTTCACTCTAATTGGAATGTGGATTCACATTCCTTCCAGCATCTTGAATTGTGAGACTTTCATTTTTTGCTAAGTGAATGGGTAGGAAATTGAGGCTTTTGATTGTATGACGTTTTCCCTCACAGAGGTTTAATTCACATTTCTCTGCCTACTAATGGTGCTGACCACCACTTCTCATGCTTATGGGCACAATGTGCTTTCTCTGCCATGAAATGTCTATTCTTATCCTTTGATCATTTTTCTATACGATTGATTGTGATCTTCTTACTGGTTTATAGGAGATGTGAGCAAATTTCTTGATCATTTTGAGACTATTTTTGTGTCTGTAAAAATGGAGATGTGGATAATACAATGTTCACAGAGTTTACTTAGGATTAAATTAATGTTTACAAATGGAACTGTAAGTGCTGGCATACAGCATAATAGACGACCAAAAAATGTTATTTTTTGCTCTCTCCTGGGCCCTGCTCCCCCCAGCCCCCTGGATCCTCCTATCAGTAGACTGGCTTGGTTGGAATTGGCCCCATTTGCTTAGTAGAGAGTGCTGCTTATTGGTGTGGCCAGTGTAGTCCTACTAGTATTATTGAACTTTAGAGAATAAAGCAAGTTAAATGAGCTCAGACGCCTTTGAAGGAAATACAGGGAAAGAAAGTAGAAAGGAAGAATTTCAATGCAGTCCTTGGCAAAAATAAAGGGAAAAATCAGTATAATTATTTTGTTGCTCTCAGTAGCACTATCTGTAGATGTTTGAAATGTATGTTAATATGACAATTGTGAAAGATAAGGGTAACAATATATACATAACTAAACTGAAAATTCAGTACGAAGCAAAATGATGATGCTTAGAAGCCAGTGGTCATAGGTGGCCCCATGACACTTCAGGTTTTCTGTTTCTCTGCTGCTGGGATCGACTTCCACAGCACTTTAGAGAATGCTGCACAGTCATGCGGAGAAGCTACTCTGGAAACCAGGGGAAAATATTAGAAGAAGAATCTGAAGGACACCATAAAATACTGTGCAGTTATTGCTTCCTGCCCTGGCTTAATTTTTGGAGTGTTGAATTTAAGGAGAGAATCTGGATGTGATAGAAAGCAATTGCTTTTCCTTTCCGCAATCTTCCTGTGTTTCACTGAGAATATTCCTGGAGGAATAGAAGCCGGAGAGTCAATGCTACAGTAACTTTGAAATTGCTGCACTGCAGCATGCCATCTTTCATCTGTCTCTATCTGTGCTCAAAGTCTCTCTTAGGATTTGGAGGTAAAATTTTTGGATTGCTAATATTAATGTATGCTTGTGAGAAGTGGTCATTGTTAATGATTATAACTCTGCATTTGATACATAGCTAAACAAATCCAGTTGGAAATTCAACCAGGGAAATGTGGAATTCTTCTTTAGTGCATGATTCCTCTTAAAATGTTTGTTATTCATGGCTTTGCTATGCTAATTGTTCTCTGGTTTTTCTCTGATTTGAAAGCTCTGCTTTTCGGTTTTAGTAGGAAAATCCAGACATGAAAATGGATGCAGTTTAGCTACAATGTCATCTCACCTTTCCCTTTGTCCTTCTTACTTAGTACACACCAGCCTGACCAATACATCTGAAAATCTTTGCTTTGGAGATGCTCCCTTGAAGAGGCTGGAAACAGCTTTCAGTTGTGATGGCAACTTCAGTTTAGGAGGTGGTTAAAAGTTTGAATGTTCTCCAAAGACAAGAATGCTGTGTACTTATGCTTAGACTTTGCAAACCACAAATTGTAATTCGTTTTCCTTTGTGCCAAGAATTACACAGAAGTATAATGAAATATAATTTAAGTTTATTTTGTAAGTAATTGTAAAAACAACTGGCCACCCAACTTCATTGAAACATAGATGTTGCTTAAACCTCAGAGGCATGGGGCTGCCCACAAGCCCAGCTCAGGAACCTATTTAAGGCTTCAGAGCGTTACATATGGGTCCCTCAGTGGGTTTGTCTGTCTTCTGTTGATCCTTGGGAAAATATATTTCAACAATAATTGGTATTAGAAGTGACTAATTAGTGAGGTTTGTATACAGAAGCAGTAGTAAACTCAGTGAGGTATTTCTATAGGCTCTTTTGTTGAAACCTTTCGATCTTGCTATGAATTTAGCTAAGGGGCCCTTAATGTTTCAAAAGGGACTGTTTCTTATCTGTGTCACCTGCCTCATCCTGAGGGACAAGGGTCAATGTCTGGACAGAAACCCCACCCCTTTCCTGCCAACTACTATGTTGCTGATATCTTTTATTTATTAATTTTTTTTCTGACATTAACTTTCAAAAACAATTCTACTGTTTGGGAGAATTAACTTGTGGAAAGATATTTTGAATATTATTCCTAAATTGTAGCATACTATATTTTCTTTAAATGCCCAATTTTCCTTTAAATGTCTCAAGTTTTCAATGATTCCAGAAACTTACAAAACTACGTAAAAATTACTCTCCATATAGATGTTGCTGCAATGAGCCTTCCTTAACAGAGCCATTTCACTTTATAATAAACTTTGATAGAATATTCCTTTTAGTAACAAACTGGTAAGATATTACTGAAAATCAAAATTACACATACAGATGTTATTCATACTTGTAGTTTTATTCAGATCTTGTGTAAGGATACTGTCTAGTTTGTTTTGTGCTGCTATAAAGGAATACCTGAGGCTGGATAATCATAAAGAACAGAGGTTTATTTGGCTCACAGTTCTGCAGGCTGTACAAGAGGCATTTTCTTCTGTTGAGGCCTTAGGAAGCTTACAATGTTGGAGGAAGTCAAAGGGGGAGCAGAGGTATTAAATGGCCAGAGAAGGAGCAAGAGGAAAAGAAAGGAAGTACCAGCTCTTTTTAACAATCAGATCTCCTGGTAACTAACAGGGGTGAGAACTCATTACCATGAGGACAGCACCAAGCCATTCATGAGGGATCCACCCTCATGACCCAAACACCTCCCACTAGGCCCCACCTCCAACATTAGAGATTACATTTCAACTTGAGATCTGGAGGGCACACACATCCAAATTATATCAGATACTGAGGATATTTTATAGGTAAGCATATTAAGAAAGATTGTGAATTACTCACAATTAAACAGCAAGTGACAGAACAAGCAGGGAACTAAAACAGAAACCAGTTTTCATGGCTGAGAACCATCCCCCCAAGAATTGCCATTACCTACTGCATAAACCATGATGTAATCCTAGTAGTGGGCACATCTCATATCCAGTGGTAAATCTTGCAGAAGTGATGGTGCAGGCAGTTACGAAGGGCTCCTCAAGTTAGACCGAAGAGGCTAGAAATGACATGACTGCTGTAAGAGTTGTGTCAGGGTCCCCGGTTTGATGACTGGCTTGGAGAGCTCTTATAGGACTCAGCATATGGTCACACTCCCAGCCAAGTTCTATCACAGGAAAATGATACAAAACTAAGGTGCACAGGAGCAAAGTCTTGGGGAAACCAGGCACAAGCTGCCAAGGTCCTCTCCCAAAATAGTCATAAAGGATATACTTAATTCTCCAGCAGCAAACTGTGACAACACATAGTATGTTGGGAAGCTCACTAGAGACTCAGGGCCCAAGACTTTTACTGGGAGCAGGTCACGTAGGCAGGGGGTATGTATCAAAATTTCAGACTCCAAGAAGGAAAGCAGGAGTGTGGCATGAACCGCATTATTTAGGATGGGGAGGAGAAACATTCTAAGTTCTGGATATACTGACTCTGAGATCACAGAAGGAATCAAATTAGGAAGATTACATGTTTAAAAAACTGATTGTAATAAAATAGAGAAATAATAAATAAATAAATAAAATCAAGTTGAGGTAGGTCTAACAAGATTGAAAAAAAAAAAAAGAAAACGGATTCTAGCCAGGCTTAGGTAGCATGTGCTGATAGTCTCAGTTACTCTAGAGGCTGAGGTTGGAGGATCATTTGAACCCAGGAGTTCAAAGCCCAGTCTAGGTAATGTAGCAAGACCCTATATCTAAACAAGAAAAAAATATGACTCTAATATAAAGTTTGTGTTCATGGTTTGTCTATAGTATTATCACTAGAGGATTAAAGTAAATCATATAATTATAGAAATAGAGAGAGAATTTTGACTTTGTATTATCTGTGAAGGACACACTGTGAAGAGATAATCTTAACATGAAAATATTAATATTATTAAAGGGTATATATAGTAGGTAAATTTTTCAAAGTACCTAAATTTATGACTACTCATTGAAATTAGGTAATTCTTCACCTGAGCTGTCTAACTTAGCTTTGATTTTTTAAAAACATAAGTAGCAGCCTGGTGCGGTGGCTCAGCCCTGTAATCCCAGCACTTTGGGAGGCCAAGGTGGGTGAATCACCTGAGGTCAGAAGTTCAAGACCAGCCTGACAAACATGGAGAAACCTTATCTCTACTAAAAATACACAATTAGCCGGGCGTGGTAACACGTGCCTGTAATCCCAACTACTTGGGAGGCTGAGACAGGAGAACCACTTGAACCCGGAGGCAGAGGTTGCAGTGAGCAGAGATCATGCCATTGCACTCCAGCCTGGGCAACAAGAGTGAAACTCCGTCTCAAAAAAAAAAATAAATAAATAGCTAATTTTTTCTTATGTGTGTGTAAGGATAATGTGACTATAATAATATTTATAATAAAAACTCCCTAGAAGTTTGTTTTCTGCATGGGACGAGGGTCCTGATGGGTATAGATGTAGGAAAGGAACATAGGAAATGGTGTCTGCTGGGAGTAACGTAAAGTGCTGAGGTGCCTGCTAGTCTTTGAACCAACCCAATGAATTGACATGTGTACCTAAACTTCTAAACATTCTAACATAAAACCTCTTCCCCACTGATGATCTACACATATGAGTAGATGTCATGTCAGCTACCTAGGGGTATCTATACCCTATCTTTAGCCATAGTGGCTTCTGAGAGTCCATAATTATAGTTACATTTCCTCTGTATAGCTACTAAATTGTTCAAGTCCTATTTATTGGGGGTATATGATTGCTTTTGATTGATAATATTACCATTTTACTTAGCCAAAGCAATTTTTCTACATTCCTCATGTGTCTTGTTTTTTAATGAAGCTGTACTCTTACTTGTGTGGGTGGAAAATATAGTAACAGGTTTGGGATGACTTTGAATTGCATATGTGTGTGGGCCAAGCGGTGATGCAGTGTAGTATTGTAGTTATATGAAGAAAACTGCTTTATAAATATGCATTCTGGAGATGACATTTTTATGTTATACAAATTGGATATGTCAGGATTTTAAATGTCACCCTTGCATTTAATACAAGAAGTTTCTGACTTGCACTTTTTTGACTTTCCTTAGACGTGACCATAGAAACTTTCTTTATTCCTTGCTACCAAAGACTGAGACATCCTTTCTTTCCCTCTTCTGTGCCCTCTTGGCTCCCTCTTATTCCTTTTATGCCCAGCTCTCAGCATCTCTCTGAATACCAGGGCTCTCACAGCAGCAATAAGTGGGGAGAGTGCATGGGTGTCCTTCTTTCCACTTGGAGTCACAAAACAGGAAAGCTGACAGATACAGTGGCTCATGCCTGTAATCCCAGCACTTTGGGAGGCCAAGATGGGAAGATTGCTTGAGACTGGGAGTTTGAGATGAGCCTGGGCAACATAGCAAGACCCTGTTTTTACAAAAAATAAAAAATTAGCTGAGTGTGGTGGTGTGCACCTGTATTCCCAGCTACTTGGGATACTGAGGCAGGAGAAATGCTTGAGCCCAGGAGTTCAAGACTGCAGTGAGCCATGATCACACCATTGTACTCCAGCCTGGGAAACAGAGCGAGACCTTGTCTCTAAAAACGAAAACCAAAACAACAACAAAAACAAGAAACAAACTCAGAAGTTCAAATAAGACAATTAACTTCTCTCTCTTCCATGTGACTGTTTTGTTGTTAGTTTAAACTCACATCCCACTTTATTCTAAAACAAAGACACTCTAGGTAGGCATCCCAATTATTCCAGTAGCATAAATATTTGACGATGTCAGTATTCAAAGAAAATATGGGAAGCAAAATTAAAGCCAAGGAAAAATAAGTATGATAAACGTATACTTTAATGTCTTTTATAGTTGATAAAGGTGTGTTGGGAATTTGGCTCTTAGATTCCTATCAGTGAAAGTGAAGAGGGAAACATGAACATGAAGATATGAAATATCTGTGAGATAAAACCCTAAGTTTTCCTACTACCAAAACCTAAGACAAGTTTCTCCATGGATGTTCTTAATGGATAATGTAATAAGCAATAACTTAGACAGCATCCTTTTACAGATGTAGAGTGAGAGACAACCAGGCCTACTGATGAGACTGTCGTATGACTGACATCATCAATATATGGTTGTTTACGTAGTGCACAAACCTAAGTGAGGACAAGCAGTTCTGAAAGGGCCAGTGATTCCAAGTACACAGGTCTAGCCAAGAGCGAAATGCAGGAAATTGTGAGGAACAGGCAGTCCCCATATCCTTCAGGCAATTACTTTCATGGATATATTTTTCACAACTAAGCTTTTGATAAGAATTATCCAACCCAGAGTCTTGGCTTATAATCTCTGACTGAAACTTGGAGGGTAGTGTTGCCAATGTATTTGGGAATGGAGGAAGGGTGGTGTTATTTTTCCCTGATGAAATTTAAGGACACATCCCTAAATGGATAGCCGCTATGGTTTCACTGAGAGATGAAATGGAAGATCAACCAGCAGGGATAAAAATCTTTCTCCAAAAATAACTCTGGATCTACTTTAAACCAATGTTGGATATGATTCTAACTCAGGTCGCTTAACTTTTATAGCAGTAATTTGTAAAAGTTTAAAATTTGGACTAGGACTCATGAAACCATCCCATTGCCTACAAATGAAATACTATGAAAGCCTATTGTGCTATCCCCACTGGAGAAGTCTTAAACTGTGCCATGCTGAATGCAATGAATCACCCATGAGCAACAAATCCTTAGGAGCCTGCATTCGGTACAGAGTAGGCTGAAAAAAATAAACTCTAGAGATGATGCTTAAATCTTGATCACATTCCTTCCCATTTCAAAATAGATACAAGTGAACCTATAGAACATTTTTCATTCCTTTCTCTAAAGAATAATTTTTTAATAGGCAGGCTGATGTATTTCAAAATAGAATTTAATTCAACATTAACTAATGGTTCAAAGTGAGGATATTATTTAGAGCCAATATTTGTTTCTGATACTTCTTGGAATGATTTCAAATGTGTTCACAACTACTTTTGGCATAGTACATGGCTTCAGAATGCCAGTTTTTCACTTTAACCTTCAAAGTATGCTAGTGTAATTGAGAGGCCCATTTCAAAATTTCAAAGTAATGCACATAATTGTAATTCTCCATGTGTAGTGGACTTATATTCAGAAAGAAAAAATGTCTTTAAATACTTGGCATTTGATACAAAACAAATTACAGACATTTAATACAATGAAAACTATTCTATTTCAAAGATTACAAAGTTAGATGGAAAATGCTGATAAGAGCTTGCTTTCCATAATGACTTTAGTCTGCTCCTTAACCTCTGACATCTCTTGCCACATCTCAGTTGCCAGGCAACAGCAGAGAAATTAAACCTGTGTGAGTAAAGGAAGCTCCCAACATAAGAATGGACTATAGTCTAGAAGCTAGTGAGCCAGTTATTTAGAAATTTAAAGACATTTTTTATGTTAAAAATATTATATATGGTAGTTTAGTACCCAAGACAGCTATTGCAAGCCTAGTTAACTCATAATTCCCTTGAAGTATTGAAAAGCATCACCTTTCCTATTCAGTATAACTTGATTCTCTCGTTCAAAAATGCCATTTTCCAGGAGATGAAAAAATGCCACTGAACAGCTCAAATAGATATTATAAAGCCCTTGTATTACAGCATGTCCTTCTTACTCAGAGGGAAAGTTAGATGAAGCCACAGAACATGTATTCTCATTCTAAATATAATTTTAAAGCTTACCTATTTGATTTGAAGGGTGACAAAGGATGGTAAAAGGAGGCATGCAGAAAAAATAAAGATGTGATCGCTGACAGCCTGAAGGCAGGATAGGATAGAGAAGGCAGACAAATCAAAGCACAGTTGTCTAGTGCCTTTTCCAGTAAGGTGGGAAGTGGTAACTGTAGATATCCTGAGAGCATCACTTTATTACATCTCCTTATAAGAATTACAATAACAGTTCCATAGCCGACAAGATGCACTTTTAAAAAAGTCTCACAAGTGTGCATTTTAGAAAACTTGAAACATAAATAGCTAACATTTAAAAGAAAACAGCATTGACTACATACACATTTAAAAGGAGTATGCATTCAGCTCTAAGCCAAGTTCATCCAGCTGGAGTAACAAAAATCCGAGGGCTCTGCAAAGCCAAACTTTACTATTAAAATACAATCTAATTACACTCATACTTTATGTGATGTTGCCATGGAGAAATCTATTATGAATTCCAATTAGAAATGCCAGAAAAACCACTCCCTACCTAGAGGCACTGAGAAATAGCTATAGAAAGCTGTCTACCCTTAGCAAAGGTAGCTAGAAAAAGAGACATTTTCCATGTAAGAGAGAATCATGTCTCTAGGTCAGTCACCACGGGTTACCCACAGTGCAGTAAAAGAGATTTGCCCTTAAGGAGGCCACGAATGTGCGCCTTTCTCATCCCTCCTCTCATCCCTCTCTCATCCCTGAGATGCTCACTCATGTGGTTGCTCATTCACAATGGGGACATCTCTAATTAGGGGGTCTACTTTATATATTACACCCCAGCAACATTTTAATCTACTTGTTCATGAGCCCTGCTGACTCTTAATTACTGTTTTGCTCGTGCACACAGCAGTGACAATAATTCCAAATTAAAAGGTGAGTGATTGGTATTAAGCATTGGATTAACTTTGTGTAATAAATACCAATACTTACTAAATATACTGGAGCCAGCTGACCACCTCTTTAAGATGCAGCCATCTAACCAAAAATGTTATGTTTACCAAAAGGGAGTTTGATGTTATTGTCTTGTTTTGTTATTTCTTCCTTTAGATTGCCTCTGTATCTGAAAAACCAATTTTGAGTGTTCCTGTTTCAGATGACTAAAAATTGTTCTAAAATGCTATGCAATCCTGTTGAAGGAAGCATTGTCCAATCAAACCGACAGATTATAATCAAGAGAGATTTTGTAAGATTATATTGATAAAAATGTTCCTTAGGAAATGGCATAACCAGCATTAATTCAATCTTCAAATAGTTCCTTAAGTTTTAATAATTGAAAGTTTTGGGTTTCCTTCCCTAATTATTCATCTTGAGCTTTTTATAGAATTTCTTGAGTTCAGAATACATTAGGGCCATGTGAGGGCTCTTCCAGTATCTGGTGAGAAATGATTAGCACACAACAAAACATATCCTGTAACAGCTTCTAAATTCGGAAAGTTGGGGGTCTGAAACTATGGGCCTTAGAAGCAAAATATTTAACCTACTTCCTCCATTCCAGAGCCAGTGAATGTTTTGAATATCTATTGCTAGGAAGATGCCTTGGGGAAAGTTACTGGAACTTCCTTAGTTTCTCCTCATGTTGACAAATAATCAGTATCACCCACAGACGTTTTGCATTTAATTAGGGCTTGCATATACCCTGTGGGGCCCCTAGAAAATGTGGGCATACCTCTGGGAAATGGAGATCCTTATTTCATATTTAGTGTTTCAAAAATATTCCTCCATATGTCAACAAAGCCTTTGCTTTCATATATATATATATATATATATATATATATATATATATATATATATATATATTTTAAACATCCAGAGGAATTGGTAGAAACACAGTGGAGAGAGAAGGGAAATTTTTTAGGAATAGATGGAGTTGGTACTCTTTTGAGGACTAATAGTCTTTACTTTTCACTTATATGCCACCTAAAGAACAGTGAAAACCTATGTACTCCATGCATAATTTCAAATTCACATCTAAAATTTTTATCTTAAATTTAAATGATTAGACAGTATGTAATTTCAGATATTATGTGTCAGTTATACTTTTTATGACCAAATAAACATCACTTTTTTTATCTTTTAAATACTACAGCAATTTTCTATCCATCACCATATATTTCACAAGTACAACAACAAACTTTTATAGATATTTTGCATCATTTCTTTTCCTGCATAAACTTCTGTTTCCATTCTATTTCCTCCTCAAAATATTACCCTAATGTAATATTTTTATGCTTGAAAATATTTTATTGGTTACCATCTGCAACAAAGGGGAAAATAAATTGAAATTGAAACTTAATTTTTCATTCTATGTGACTATAATATTCTAAGTTTTAAAAATATTTTCTGGATTAAGTGATCATTACAATTAGCAGTACACACTTACATATAAATGACACAAACATATTGCAAACTATAACAAATATTACACAGAAAAAGTAAAGTGTTATTGGAAAATAATCTCTTAGTAATACAGGCAGAGCGTTTATTCCCCACTAGCTCATGGATCTGTGAATAAATATTACATATTGCTAAAATGAAACAGGGTTTAGTAATAGTTTCTTCCTTCCTTTCCCTCCCTCCCTCCCTTTTTACCTCCCTCCCTCCCTCCCTTCCTTCCTTCCTTTCTTCCTCTTCTCTTTCTTTCTCTTCATCACTTTCTGAGGTAAGCACAAATGAACTTGTTAAGGTACAAACCTGGATGGATATAAATGGAAGGAGAACCATATGACAGCATATACCCTCCAATTTGCATTAATTTATTAGTTACTTCATTTTCTCCTTCAATTTGGTTGGAAGGAAAAACTTAGAATGTATTTACCTCAGGCTAAGGATTTGTTAATCAGTCATTGAAGTAATTCTATCTAATTATTGGAAAAAATTGTTTTCTCGAAGTCAGCACCAGTCTCTTAGACAGTTTCTTCTTTTTACCCACTAGAGGTGTTGTGTCCTGGGACAGTGCACTGTCTGCCTCTGGGATGGGGCTGGTTTGCCGTTGTACTGTGGAGTGGAAGGAAGAGGCCTGTGAGAAAAGCAAGACTGAGGATAGCAGCCACTTTCTCCAGCAGAGCCGTGTGAGGATCCAGAAGCTGAGGCTGTAAAAACTGAGTCTCTGCTGGGTGCAGTGGCTCATGCTTGTAATCCCAGCATTGGGAGGCCAAGGCCAGCAGATCACTTGCCATCAGGAGTTCGAGGCCACCCTGGCCAACACGGCAAAACCTGGTCTCTACTAAAAATACAAAAATTAACCGGGCGTGGTAGCGCACACCTGTAATCCCAGCTATGCGGAGGCTGAGGCAGGAGAATCACTTGAACGACTCATCCCAAAGCTGTATGGAGGTGGAGGTTGCAATGAGCTGAGATTGTGCCATTGCACTCCAGCCTGGGTGACAGAGTGGGACTCTGTCTCCAAAAACAAACGAACAAAAAATCTACAAAAAAAAAAGAGTCTCCTTTTTTTTTTTGAGACAAAGTCTCACTCTGTCACCAGGCTGGAGTGCAGTGGCTTGATCTCGGCTCACTGCAACCTCCACCTCCCAGGTTCAAGCGATTGTCCTGCCTCGGCCTCACAGGTATCTGGGATTACAGGTGCCCACCACAACCAGCTAATTTATATATATTTATATATTTAGTAGAGATGGGGTTTCAATGCCAGGCTGGTCTCGAACTCCTGGCCTCAAGTGATCTAGCTGCCTCGGCCTCCCAAAGCACTGGAATTACAGGCGTGAGCCACCATGCCTGGCCCAAAAACCTTGAGTCTCTTAAAACTAGACAATTGCCAGCATATACCTTTGAGAGAAGCTATGTGCTCCCAGGGGCATGTGTGTTCCAGTGTGAATTTCATTATTGTAAATAATAAATATTTTGCTATGTGGCTGTTTGTTCTAAGGGAAAAGTTCTCATTATGAATTTAGTTGCCCTACAGATGCTACTTAAAAAGCTGAGTTAGGTGGAGTTCTGGAATCTGTGTGCCACCTTGCCTTGTCCAGTATCTCCCCAAGCCCACTTAATACACAAGACTTTGTCGAGCCTGTGGGTAGCTGTAGGGGATTGGGGTCCTGTTGGTGGCAGGGAGTCCAGTAGGAATGGGGGGAGTTGGGGAAGGAAGTGAGAATTTTGATTTGCTTGGGAACTGAGACGAAAAGCTGAGGTGATATAGTTGGCCTATCTCAACTTCCTGACCCATTTTGTATGTGTTTATTGATAAATGAGCTCATCTTCCTTCTCATTTCTGAGGAGAAGCCCTCAGTTCAAGGGCATTACCTGCACCTGTGCCTTTATCCCCTCTCCTCCAGAACTCTGCCCTGTGACCTGCCCTTGGCTCCATAATCCCAACCTTTCCTTCTCTGTGATCCTTTTCCTGTAGTTATGATTATGCTCAAGTCTGTCTTATCCTTCAGAAACAAAAGCAAACACAAAAACCCCTTTTCCTTGATTAATTTCTTGCTAGTATCCTATCTCTCTCCTTCCCTTTCTTAGTTCCTCATTTCTAACATGGCAGAGATAATAGTAGCTGCATTTTAGAGTTATTGAGGAAATTAAATGAAATAATACCTGCAAAACATACAAAGCTCTATCTTTACCTGTAAGACATCAGTAAAACATAGCAATTATTATTAGTAGTAGTAGTAGTATCCACACTTATTTATATTTAAACGTCTCCATTTCTTTAAAACTCTCATTTACTCCTTGATCCACAGAATTATTTATCCCCAAAACTCAATTGAAATTGTTCTGGCGAGGCCACTTGTGACTCCATTCTAAATCTAGTGGACCCTTCTGAGCCCTTATTTTTGTAGATGACTTAGATCTGCTGTCTCTCTCTCCGACGGTTCCTTCTTGGTCTTCCTCAAACAGCGCTTGTTCAGCCTTTACCTGTTGGTGTTTCCCAGGGCTTCATCTTTGACCCAAGTTGTTATTTTTCTCCATACTGCTTTGGGATGAGTCTTAATTTCTCCCTAGTCTCAATCTCTCCTGAGCTGCAAGCAAATATTTTATGGATTGTTAGAAATAAGAACTAGATATCTCATGGGCAACTCATCCTTAAGCTGTACACAACAGAATTTATCATTTATCTTGCACTTTTTCAGTCTTTCCGACAACATATTTCTCCCCAACCCCTTCTCCTTTATCAAAAAATGGCACCACTGCCAGTTAGGTGCCATTACAAGCAGTTACCTAAGCTAGAAAGGGGGATTCAGGGCAGACCTCTCCTTTCCTAGTCGGACAGTTAGGCAGTCAACACTAGTGCACTGAGTGGAGACTATGTGTCAAGTAATGAGACACCGAGTCCTGGTTTTTTTCTCTGGCATATTGCTCAATCCATCTTGCTTTTTTCTACCTCTACTATTATTGCCCTAAGAATAACTTATTACTATAGTGATGATAATACCTTCTTTGTTAACATCAATATTATTTCTTGCTTAAAGAACAGCAAAACCTCCTACTTGGTCTTCCTGCCACGAACTAGTCTTACATTTCTCCGGTCTTTTCTCCCAAATGCTGTCAGAGTGGTAGCTCCAAAATACAAATAAGACTGTGCTGCTCCCCTTACTGCAATCCATTGCCCACAAGATAAAACTCAAGGACTTACCTCAATATGCATAATTGTCAATCACTTGGTCCTTACCTGCCTCTCTTCAAAATGTTCCCGTCCTCTCTTCTTACAGATTCCCCATACTAATGCCTAATTCAAGGATTCTGTGGCTTTTCTAATCCAACTGTTTCTTCTGTCTGTATTCCCTGCTCCTCATCCTCTGCCCGTTCATCTGGTAAGACTCAGCTCAGGCTAGGTTAGGTGCTGTCATACTATGTGGGTTTTTTCCAGCAAAGCATTCCCTGCATTAAAAGAAAGGATTAGTTCACATGGCAGTTGTCCTACTAGACAAGGAACACGTCTAGGACCCATACTTTTATTTCATCTCTGTGCCCCTGCTACCTAATACAGTACAGTACTAAGTCACACAGTAAGTGCTCAATAAACATCTAAAGAAGGCTGGATGGAAAGGGGACACAGGGAAAGTATTAGAGGGCTCTGATGGGACCTGCAGCAGTGTGGAGGGATGAGTTATGCTCAGGGGCTTCGTGGAGAGAGAGGGTCTGAGCTAGTGCCTATCACATACGGGCTGTTCATGTTCACTTCATCATTGTTAATACTTCCATATCATCGCCAACACCATGGTTAACATTGATTGGGTTCTGATAATGGGCTAGGCACTATAACATTCTTTGGATAGCTGAATTTATTTAACCTTCATTTCTAGCTCTGACCCATCTCCTTTTTAAATATTGAAAAACTTAGAGAAAAGTAACTTTAACTTGCTCTAGGTCACACAGCTCATAATTGGTTGAGGAAGAAATAGAACCAAGTCGTATGACTAATGCTTCTCTTTTCTAAGCTACTTATGCTCCCTACTTTCATTGTTTAACTCCTGATCATCCTTCAAATTACCACTCAGTGTGGATAAAGAGCAGCAAAGCAAGTTATGTTTTTTAATCTTTTTTTTAACTTTTAAACTTTTTATTTTGAAATCGTTTTAGACACACAGAAGAGTTATAAACTCAGCAAGGAGAGTTCCTGTATATACCATATTCAGCTATCCCTAATGTTAGCATCTTATAAATATACAGTACAATGGTCAAAACTAAGAAACCAACATTGGTACCACACTATTAACTAAATGCAGATCACATTTAGATCTCACAGTTTTTCCACTGATGTCCTTGTTTGGTTCCAGGATCCAATCTGGGATGCCACTTTGCATACTAGTTGGCTCACTAGGATCTCCTTGGTCTCCAGTCCTTGGTGGGTCTTCAGCTTTCCTGTCTTTCATGACTTTGACACTTTTGAAGAGTAACTCATCATTCTGTAGAATGTCCCTCAATTTGGATTTGTCTCATGTTTCCCCATGGTTAGATTGAGGTTATGCATCTTTGGAAAGAATCTATAGTGGCAACATGCCCTCTGTCAAATGGGGCACATGATGTCTATATGTCTTGTTACTGATGATCTTAACTTTGATCACTTGGTCAAGGTGGCTTCTGCTAGCTTTCTCTACTGTACTGTTAACATGTTTCCCTTTGCGATAATAAATATTTGGGGGGAGATACTTTAAAACTATGCAGCTTAAATTTATAACCACTAACGTTAGCATTCATCAGTGGATCTTCTCTGTAGCAATTATTACTGTGGTTTTCTAATGGTGATTTTTCTATTTTCTTCATTTATACGACAGCTATTAATTGGAATTAGTCTATAAGGAAGAGTTGTTTCTGTTCCTCCTTTTGCTTATTTGTTCAATCATTTATTTTTAGGAGTATGGACTCATGGGTACTTACTGGACTCTTTGTGTTCTAATCCAATACTACCCTCATTTTATATTTTTGTTTAAATTGTCCCGCCGTGGCCATCAGGAGCTCTTTCAGGCTGGCTCCTGTGTCCTTTCTATGTCCTCCTGTACCCTTTTAAAAGCGTTTCCTTACTTTCTGGCACCAAAAGCATGCTCCAGGCTGAGACATGAAGCAAATTTTAGAAATTAATTATGACTATGTATCATATGAGAAAATTAAAATATCTCATTGGACATGTCATGCAGTTGATCACTAGTCTTTTAAAAGCTTGGTGCTTCTCATAAAGAATTTGTCTTATGCGACCTTAAGAAAACCACAGAAGATACTAAATCCTTCTCCCCAGCTCCCAATATAAAGCCTTGGAAATTACCATATGAAGTATGGAATGTAACATTCCAGTCACATAACAATACTTGCCATTTAATTTCCTTTCAATAAATGTGCAAATGTTCCCCTTCCTGATCAATGTACCTGAACAAATGTTAATTTTCAGAATGGTGTGGTGAATGGTACAGCAGGCATCCTGCGGTGTTCTCTACGAAATTTAGGATCTGCATGCTTAATTCCCCTATCTAGATGAACTTGTACTTTACCTGAGGCTTTGACTTAGTTCATAGCCAGTTGTCTCTTCCTGCAGAGTGAATTAAGTTTGAAAAAGTTAAAATTAAAAAGTTGCTCTTACCAAGTTGATTGTACTGCCAAAATCATTTAGACTTTCTATATGTATCTCTGAGGGAGCTTGTTCTTAAAAATAAATTTTATGGTAGAGATGAGAGTTCTTCACTTTTAAAGTTACTGAATCTAGATTAGTGTCAATTATGGCTGTTCTTCATCCATCACTCATCAGGCTGTTGCTATGCGATTAATCAAGGGAACCCATCTAATTTTAGGTTTAGCTTTAATCAGCTCTTGTGCTATTTCCATTTTTATATCATCCTTTTATACAAACATCTTAGATTACTTTTAGCATTTTTGTAAGTCATAGTTGGAGAAGAATCTAATCCAGTAAACAAATTTTGAGAGGACCTGCTGGAAAAGGAAATCGTACTGGGAAAGGTCGTGTTGTGTAAAGTCAATAGAGATATATTTTCACATCTGGATAGTGTCATAGTAACTGAGCCAAAGATCAAAATATAATGAAAAGAAGAATCATATGAAGGAAGGCTAAATAACATGCTCATTCTACAGAGTGCCTAAAGGCAGAAATTTTAAATATAGTAATTAAGGTCATAGTATAGGTATAGTATATCAATTTTTTTTCTGGTCTTACTAGGAAGACTGTCGATTATGTGGTAGATGAAAAAGATTTTATTTGGATTATGTACAAAGAATCTGAGATAGTAATTAAACCATCCATAATTTTGTTTAGTCTTTGTAGATTTTTTTTCTAGGGAGGTAACCAAGTAAATGTATGATTGATAGGTACTGCAAGAGGGTTTCAAATTACATCAAATAATTATGAGCTTATAAAAAACATCTGTAAGTTCATTTGTGGAATGATTATTCGGAACTCAGAAGATACTTTCCTTTAGAAAGATCGTTTCACTTCTTGGTGTCCCAGGTGATTGGACAAGAGCCTAATTAGTCCATGATATGCTTAAAGTATGGACAAACTACAGTGTTTCAGTGACAGTAAATTGCCCTTTTCTGTATTGCCACTATGAAGCTCTGCCTTTAGCATCCTATCTCAAGTGGCTGTTAACTGGGTGTTCACAGCTCCAGTGTAAGATTTCTCCATTCTTGCAAGGCGGATGGAGAAGTAAGGATTTCTTACAGTTAAGGCAGACACTCCCTTTGTCTTTCTCTCTTTGCAAAGGTCTGTGTTCCAATTTAAGAAATCTGAGAAACTTCCCTTCTCCATTTATTTGTAAATAGAACTTTTAATAAGTCAAGACTTAATGATAAAATAACATTTCATTGTCAAAACGTCTATCATCTGTTTTCTTGGTCTGCAACTTTGGAGTAACTGTTCGACTTTATAAAAGTAAAACTGTAGCCAAATATTTTGAAGATCAAAATGTCCTCTACAGGAAAAAAAAATGTTTATTCATCTTCAGTAAGGAGCACATGCCAAATTATTCTTTTTTGAGAGCTTATACAGAAACAGTCCTGGACACTTCACTTTAGTAACAATCACTTAATTAATTCCAGACGCTGTGTAATGTTGGCAAGGAAAATACTCATAATGTTCAAAAAACTCATACTTGATGTAGTCTAATTGAATTACAACCCTGCTGTTAAAGACTAAGTACACTTGTAGAATATGAATGTTTGTCCTGTTATGCTCTCTTCTAGATGACTCTTAGGAAAATTAATGTATTTTTACTTAAGTATTAATGATAGTAACTAACTGGTATGTGCTTACTCTGTGGTAGGCACAATTGGAAGAGCTTAATGTATTTGATGCTGAAATAACCCCATGAAGTGGGTAATGTGGTCATTTCCATTTTGCAGTGAAGACACTGAGACCTTGAAGTTTCAGTAACTTAATTCGCAGCCAGCAATGTTCAGAGCCAGGTTTAAACTCAACTCTGACTGCCCAGGCTCACCTCTTAACACCCAGGCCATACAGCTTCTACTTAGCTAAATAAACATATTATCATTCTGGAAACTATAGACATACACTCTCCACAAAGGCATAATGGTGTCTAGATACCAATGTCCTTATCTGTCACCCATTTCCAAGTGTTTATTAGGCTCATTTCTGCTTCCCATTTAAAAGGGTCTCGTGGTTGTTCCTCCAGGAATCGGTATACACTTGCAAATCCCTGTAGTGGTTTGGGCCCAAACTCCAGTAATTCCTCACATCTGTCACAGTGTTCTGTTTCTGCATTGATGAAAAGAAGCTCAACCATTAAATATATCAGAGTGCATTCCTTCAAAGGCCTGTTGTCTTCTTGCAAGTAAAAATCCATGCAGATAAGTGCAATTCTACCATTTACCTGGCTGTGACCTCAGATAAGTCACCTACCCTCTATTCTGTAAGATGGATATGAGAGACTGGCAGGTTTTCTGAAACTTAAGTGACAGAATGTATGTCAAATGCTTGTAAAGTGCCTGGCACATACTAAGTGCTCAATAAATTAGTTGCTATTGTGAGTGAAGATGGTTCCGTTGTTCAAAATCTTGTTGGAACTACTTTTTGAAGTCCCTCCAAACTAGTACATGAAAGTGTTCTACAGAATTTAGTTGAGTTTGTTTATAGTTACAACTCAGGGTTTTGTTTTATTTTGGTGCTCAGTGGATCTGACCCCATTGATTCCCTTACTCATTAGCCTGGTGCTAAATCATTTTGGCTCCTTCCAAAAACCAGTCCATCTCCAACATCATGAGTATTTGCAATTTTTAAAAGTGATTCCAAATAATGAGGCATGTGTTCTTGAGAGAACTTCTCAAGTAAATGCTTTAGCAAGTTTTGAGTGCCTGGGCACAGGGGCTGATCACTGGAATCCCAGCACTTTTGGAGGCCGAGGTGGATGGATCATTTGAGGTCAGGAGTTTGAGACCAGCCTGGCCAACATGGCAAAACCCCATCTCTACTAAAAATACAAAAATTAGCCAGGTGGTAGTGGCGCCTGTAATCCTAGCTACTTGGGAGACTGAGGTGGGAGAACTGCTTGAGCCTGGGAGGCAGAGGGTAGGGGTGTGCTAAGATCCCACCACTGCACTCCAGTCTGGGCAAGAGAGTAAGACCCTGTCTCAACAAAACAAAACAAGGAAACAAAAAAACAAGTGTTTTGAGCAATGTTTAAACTTTTTTGAATTGTGTGTGCTACAAGACTAAAAAAAAAGCATGTTAGGAAAAGCCCACATGTTGACATCTATTTTTACATGCTTATTTAAATATCTGAGGCCTGTTAACCTCAGAGCAGATGCCATTTCCTGCACTTACCCCTTTCTATCAGGCAACATTATCAAGTCTGCAGACCCAGCAGACCCGCTAATCAGAGTTCCTGGCTGCTTGATCCCAGGTCTTCTGGGAAATGGATTTATAAGCTCAGCACACCTCCCGACGGTCAAGAGCCACCTCCTTTACTTTGTCAAATGGGTTGGTTCTCCAACCACCTTCCTGCTCAGCTTTTGCAGCTATGTGTCCACAGAAGTGAGAGGAAGGAGGGAGACCCCAGAGGCCCCCTGGCTGCGCTGGCAGAGAGAGAGTGGCCGTGTGACATTATTGTGAGCCCCCGTTATCACTGTGACACATCATTATATGGCATTGAGAGCTTACTGAGTGCTTTTTTCATGAATTATTTCATTTAATCCTCTCGATGATCCTTGAAGCAGGTTTAGTCACATCGTTTATAAATGAGAGAACAGATAAGAGGAGATGAGGCAGTGTAACCCAAGCCAAGGTCAGGGAGCTGGGAGGGAGGAGTCGGGCAGAGGGCAGGTCTGTGGACCCTATGTTTCCTGCTGTGTCCCCCACACTGGTCCATGAGCAGACAAAGAAACCCATTGTCTCTCAGGGTTTCTCTCAGTCCATCATGGATTGCTATACAAATGCCACTTATTTTTCTGCCCTCTAACTTTCGTAATGAGATTAATCACTGGCATCCAGTGAGCAAATGTGAATCAGTATCAAAGTTTAGAGGCTGATCCTCTGAATTGAAGAATAGTTGAGTCATTCTCCTGCCTCATGTGGCAGCATTTCAACCCCAAGCGTTTCTACTCCCGCAGCACCAGTAGGGAAAATTAAGGTTTTGGTTCCCGGAAGATAATGTGCCATCAGCAGCTTGTCCCCTACCCAGAGTAGCTGCTCAATCCATGTTTGCAAAGGATGTTGATAAATATTTGAGCATCCATCACACGCTTCACTTAAATGTCCAACATCCGAAAAGCCTTTTTGATTTTTTTTGTCTGTTTGTTTGCTTTTTTCCTTTGTATCCAGCAGAAGTGGTGAGTCCCTGGCTACCAACTGTGCAGGCTGAAACCTAACTATTATGTACTGCCTGGTTCCAATAATGACAGTCCATCAACATTTATTTGTTATAAATATTCACTGAGTGTCTCTTACATGCCAGGCGGTACGCAGGTTGGGGACACAGTGTTGAGTGGAAGCAACCCAAATTCCCTATTGGGACTTGCATCTAGTGAAGGGAGACAGTGGTTCGTGGAATCATCACACACACAAATGCATAGATGACATGCTGGAAGCAGAGGGACGGTTGCTACCAGAGCCCTTGCTGAGGATGTGTGACCTAGTTAAGCTGTAAAAGAGGAATGGAAAGATGGCTGGGTGGATGGGAGTGGAGGAAGGGAGCACATTCAGCACTGAGGCTGCATTTGAGAGTGTTGTTCTCACTTGAGAACAATGGGATTGGACAGTTCTAGGCAGGGCTGACAGCATCACCTTTGTCTGTCTTCTGAATGCTCACTCATCCCGGGAAGCTGGATAAGAAACCTGAGAAGAAACTATTTCAGCATGGGATGTTGGGCTGGGGTGGAGGAGATGTGGACAGAGCCCAGAGATTATTTAAGGTGAAGTACAAAGGACTTGGCGATAGATCTGACGAGGGGGTTAGGGAGAGTATGGTGTCCAGGAGAGGCCTGGGTTTCTAATTTGCATGACTGGGGATTAGTGGTTTCATTCACTAAGCTCTCTACTACCTTGTGCTAGGATGTTTTTCAGCTCCTTTAGGGCCAACATGCCATGTTACTTATTTTGAAAAATACAAATACGAGTAAAAGAGACCCGCTGTCCTTACAGAGCTTACAGTCTAGTGGGGCGGAGCAGGGAGAGTGGCTGAGATATACCTCTACCAACTCACTATCTCCTGATGTTTTCTCCAAGTATGGAGGTCACATAAAGTTGGCAATGGTCAACACATATGAATGCCCCTTCCAGAGGGTGACTAGGGTATGAGAGGCCCCGGGACTTGGGTGCCCTGGTGGAGGAAGAGGCTGGGAATAAGGAGACATAAGAAGGAATGACCTGGCGATGTTTGAAAGGGCCCTGTGAATCACTGAATAAACGTTAATGCAGACTGAATGGAAACACAGAACAGGCTTCAGTCCTGAAATGACAGAATCTAAAACTCATCTTTAGTGGGCATGCCAAGCGCAATCAAAGGAAGTGAGCTATGCCATGGGAGCAAGTGAGATGAGAGTGATTTTTGAGGATGAAGGGTGGATTGTGACGTCTTCGCCTCCAACAGCCCCTTAAAAGTATTCACTGCTTGATGGTGGCTAAATCTTTATAAATATCACCATGGCAACCATTGATATGAAAAATAATATTAGCCTAGACACTTCTGCTTCAGAAGATCTGACATTTTCCACTGCAGTGGTCATTGCCATTGTTTGTGTACATGAGCAAAGAGGGCCCTGCTTCGATCCTGTCACATTTTCTTTTGTCCACAGAATATAAATGCTCATTAAATTCCCCCTGATGTTAACAGTGGCCAAGTAGCATTTGGGGAGGGGTGGCTTTACCATTCTTCCCTCCAGTCTCTGGGTGTGTGGTGGAAGAGGAACCCTACTGATCACCAGGGTTGGCTCAGGAGTGAGGAATAGGGTTTTTCTTAGGGTGATTGGGAGGTTCTGCCTACATCAGTTCCATAGTTGGAGGGAACCAATATATGCTGCATATCACTGTGTCACATTTTTATCACATATCCACCATTCCCTTAGATTTACTTTCTTCCTTCCAAATTTCCTTCCTGTGTCTAATCCCAATCCTGGGAAAGCTAACTCTTCAATTTTATACTTGTATCCCTCTAATAATCCTCCCCAAAGAGTCCCATATTCATAATCTCTATGCTTTTTAAAATTCTTTCATTCAACACACATATATTGAATGCCTTCTCCCTGCCAGCACTGTTCTAGGTGGCTGGACCTCTGCTTTTGTGGGACTTATGTCTGGAATGGCAGAAGACAGACTATAGACATAATAAATAAGGAAATAATATGTCATGTTAGGTCATGGAAAAAAAGGAGAGTGAGATAAGGGGGTAGGTGCTGGGTAGCCCCGTCACAATTTTGTTTTTACTGTGTATATTTAAGGTGTACAGGGCAGGCCTCTCTGAGAGGTGAAGGGAGCAAAGACTTGAAGTAGGTGAGGGCATTAGTATTTCCTAGAGAAGAGCTGATTGCAAAGCTGACAGTAAGAGTGCACTTGGCCTGGGTGAGGAACCGCAGGGACAGAGCATCTGGAGTGAGATGGAGTGTGGCTGGCAGATATGCCCAGAATGGTGGGGCTGGATGGGGTGAGGGCAGATAACATGGCCCCTGGAGGCTTTCAACAAGTGACGTGACCTGGTTTATGTTTTCCAGGCTGACAGTATCTTCTGTTTGGAGAGTGACTATAGAGGTCTCAGGGTAGCAGCAGAGACAAATGTGCTGAAGTGTTGCAGGAACCCAGACAGGAGATGGTGATGGTTGGCACCAGGGTGCCAGAGGCAGGTGCAGTGAGAAGTGGCTGGTTCTGGGTATGTCCTGAAGGTAGAGCCGGCAGGATCTATCGGTGGATGAGACTATCCACCGTTGGCCTTTTTATCAAACTCTTAACTTGTAGAATGCTCTTCTTGGTCAAATGGATACATGTTTATACAAGGATCCCATCTGGGGCACAGCTTTTTGAAATTAATATCCCCTTTTCTGTAGAGGAAATTCCAAGGGAATCTATGTAATTGTATAAGGACAGTTTAGCATCATGGTTAAGAGCATGGACTCCGAATTAAAATTGTCTGATTCTACTGCTCACCAAATATGAGGCCTGAGACCAGCTACTCAACCTCTCAGCTGCCTCAGTTTTTTTAATCACTTGTAAAATATGGATAATTATAGTTCCTACTTCATGGAACTATGAAGAACAAAGAGATAATGTGCACATGAACCCCTTAAAACACTCTGTGGCACATAGCAGGGGTAAATAAAAGTTAACAATAATAATTATAGGTTTATTAGCACTTTCCTTAAGTTCTTTTAGTAGCTTCTTAGACTGTAAGCAACCTGCATATTCTAAGTTGGTGACTTTTTAGAAAACTTTTTCCATTCTTTAATGTGTCCATAGTAGTAGAAATAGTCTCCCCTTAATTCCGTTTCTCTTCTTTGCAGTCAGTGCAATATGTTCTCATTGCAGTATATACTTGTACTCTAAATTTACTGCTCCGAAAGTCAAAACAGTTGAATATTGGCAATTTCATATGATTTAACTGAATATCTGTGTGTATGTATTTGACTGTCCAGTTAGAGGCTTTATAGGACCAGCTCAGAAGTCCGGCCACCTGAGTGTGCATTGTGGCTCTGACAGTCACACCTGTGTAACCTTGAGCACCTTGTTGAAGCAGCTTCTGCCTCATTGACCTGTTTTGAAAGTAAGGGTAATAATGGATTCCACCTTGCAGGGTTCTGATGATGGTGAAAGTTATTCTCAGCAAATTTTAGCTTTTAGTGACAACAGAGATTCCCTGGGTCACGTGCCATGATGTAGCAGTATCCCAGTGCCTGAAAACACCTGGGGAAAATCACTAGATCCAATTCATAATACGTCAGGTTATATTCACTTAGACAATTTCCTACTGGCTCCTATAATTTTTCAAATATTCTTATCTGTTTCATCAAAAAGTACCTGCTGCAACCTTCTATTATTCATCATCTGAGATAACCACAAGTGCTCGTGTGTAAGTTCTCCACATCACAAGGAAACTTGGAATAAAACCACAAATGATATTTTTTCTTTTGGGTGTTTGAAGAGTTGTTGAAATTCTAGTCATGATATTTAACGTGTGATGAGTTCTTTAAGCCTGTTGTGAAATATGCCAGCATTTTATTGACACATTACTATGAATTGGGTAGCCAGCTACAGTAATAAGTTTCCCCAAGTGTGAGAATCAACAAATCTGATGGCAAGCACTGCCGAGCAAACCCAGCATGTTCAAAATCGACTCACTTCACAGAGAATGGGCACATGCACGTGTCACGCAGTGGCTTCTCTCTTCAGGTTATTTTTCAAAGATATAAATAAGTGCTTGTTATCAATGTTTATTTTTGTAGCCTCTCTCTTTTAAGGAATTCTTAACATTCAATTTAATTATGTGTTTTAGTCTTCTTTTATCTGTTTCTCAACTCCACTTACTCCTAAAAATCATTTGGGGAATGCTGAAAGATACTGTTGCCTGGGTCCCACTCTACAGAGCTTCTTATCTAATTGATTTGGGATATAGCTCAAGCACCAATATTTAAAATTTTTTAAATTTAAACTTTTAATTATGAAACCTATCAAATGTACACAAAGTAGAGAGAATTGTATAAGTCCACAGGTACCTATCACCCAGGTGTGATAATTCACTTCAGTGGCTTACATTTTTGTTGTTGTTGAGACAGGGTCTTGCTCTGTTGCCCAGGCTGGAGTGCAGTGGCACTATCACAACTCACTGCAGCCTCAACCTCTCAGGCTCAAGTGATCCTCCTACCTTAGCCTTCTGAGTACCTGGGACCACAGGCAGGCTCCACTATGCCAGGCTAATTTTTAAATTTTTTGTTGGGTTCTCAATATGTTGCCCAAGCTGGTCTCACACTCTTAGGCTCAAGTGGTCCACCTGTCTTGGCCTCCCAAGGAGCTGGAATTACAGGCATGAGCCATCGGGCCCAGCCTTCAGTGGATGTTTTTATTTTTTTATTTTTATTTTATTTTATTTATTTTTTTTTAATTGCATTTTAGGTTTTGGGGTACATGTGAAGAACACACAATATTGTTGCATAGGTACACACGTGGCAGTGTAATTTGTTGCCTTCCTCCCCTTCACCTATATCTGGCATTTCTCCCCATGCTATCTCCCCGCAACTGCCCACCCCCCACTGTCCCTCCCCCTCCACTGTCCCTCCCCCCTCACTTTCCCTCCCCGTGGATGTTTTTAAAAAAAATCCCTCCACTTGATTCTGCTAACGTGCAGCCGGAGTTGAGAACCACCTGTTTGTGCTAGTAAAACAGAAATGGAGGGAATATTTCAGTAGATATTGATATCATATCAAGACAAGAGGAAATTTGCTGAAGGTTATGCAACAATTTTCAGATATTACTTGGTGCTCTGTTCATCAAGCTATAATGGCATTGAGGAGGATGGTATGTGCTCACTGCACACCTGTTTGATTTTGTTAAACAGTGGGATAATTTGGGAATAGGCATTGACACACCCAGGAAAAATTCCAAAATGCGCTTCATGGTTTCCCACTCAGAATATTTATACCATGACTCCAAAAACAAGGTATAAATATTCTGAATGGGAAATCATGTGCAGCTACTTGTGTTGAATCAGCAAAGCTTGGCTCAGAGGTAAAGAAAGGTTTGATTAGAGAGGTTGGGGACTCGTGTAAATCTAAGCAGATTAGAGTTGATGGATATGAGAAGATGTGGGAGGGGAAGAGGTGGTGGAAACTGTCAAGAGATTTCTGAAGAAAAAGCACAGAACTAATGACCAATTAATCTCAACCTATAATTGAGAAGTTGTTGGGGATTCAAAGACCATGTACATAGGTACATGAGTGTTCCTTCATGAAGTCAGTGCTTGCGTTGCTACCTCAAACTGGGTAGGCAAATCCTGGTTCCTGAGTGGCAAAAGTTTGGAATACAATTTCATCTCCTGGTTGAACAAGACTTTATAACTGATCTTGCCCCAGTGCCCTCCTGATGGAAGAAGCCCTATCTGGCTTTACTGACAGATGTCATCTGGTATCTCCTTAAACACTGTAACTGGAAACTCACTGCTCATAAAACAGCCTGGTCCATATTAGAATGATGGACCTCTTTTCTTGGGCTGAAATCTCATCCTTTAATGAAAGAAAATATTTCTAAACATATATAGATGTAAAACCAGATTTAAGTTTGTTGGGCTCATCAAGTATAAAACCAAAATAATCTCATAAATTGATATGAGAAATGCAAGGCCTGTACAATAAAATCCACAACATACTAATTTACAAGGATTAGTATATTGTTTTTCTGAAACAAAATTCCTCATGTTGTGCTTCAGAGTAGAAGGATGGAGCCTCTGGTCAATTTCCTTATTTAATTTGGTTCACTACGTTTTACTAAGCAGCACAGGGAATGCCTGTTTGCCTAAGTATGGTATATCAAAATGTATTGGAATTCTCTATTTGTGGGGTTTAAGATAGTCAGATCTCACACTTAACTAAAACTGCTGGCAATTAGTCCTCAATTTCCCATTTTAATGAGAAATTCCCTTGGCAACTTTGTAAAAACTTGGAAATTAAGGTCAGAGTTGCAGTCTTACTGCAATCTTCAATAAATAGGCATCTAATCCAATTATTGCTGGAACTGGGAACAGCACAATCTTTCATTGTTATTTATTACTCTACTTACTGCTAATGAACTGCTGCTACAGACTGATGCATGCAATCACAGGATCCAAGCAAGAACTCTTGCAAACTGCGAAGCGTGTAGTGTAGGTTATCTTCAGTTCAGCTCTCATGTATGTCTGAGTGAGGCTGTTCTTCCATCTCCTTTCTGTTCCAACTTCTATGAAACATCTGTCTGAACATACTTTGTCACCTGTGGGATTGTTGGTATGGACCAGTTGCGTAGATCAATGCTTCTCAAGATTTAGTGTGATTTATAATCACCTGGGGAACTTGTTAAAAATGCTTGCCCCCCTGGACCCCACCCCAGAGCTTCTGATTCTCTTAGTTAAGGCTGGACCCCAAAATTTGCATTATTAACAAGCACTTTGAATGATTCTCATATCAGTGGTATGTATCTGGTAGTTTTATTCTTTTTAAGATTTTTATTGACACAGAAACATAAAACTAAGAAAACTGTTCACAAACAACCTAGTTTGAGAAATTCTGGTATCCTCAGATTTGTATCATTTACAAATGAGTCAGCCCTGGATATCAGACAAATCCCTAATAAACATCTTGCATAGGAGAGTGTCAGTAGCCAGGGATTTCTTTCAAATGGCTTTGACCTATTAAACAAATTTATTTTAAGGGACAAAGATATTCTAGATGATGTTCTCAATGATTCCCAGAGCATTCTGGAAGCTGTGGACTACAGTGGAATGACATTTTCGGGTTGTACCCTCACTGTTGAAACCTGCAAGCCGTGGACTACAGTGGAATGACATTTTCGGGTTGTACCCTCACTGTTGAAACCTGCAAGCCAGTGAGACAGCTGGAAAAGGGGAAAAAACATGCTGGAAAACAGGAATCAAATCAAGAAACAAAGCTAATGTTTTTTCCTGAGTTACTGCTGTATGTTTATCAGTTTATAAAGTTAATCGTCACGTACTTGCCTAAAGAGGAGATAGTATTAACAAGTTAATAAGCCTGACTTCTGAATGTGTCTTACTGTCTACTGTTTTCCTCCTCAGTTAATTTTTGTTGATAGCTTCTGGGGTGAAACATAAGAGCTGATTAGGATTACTTACAGCTTTACAGGGGATGGAGAGGCTTGCTGGCATTTATTTTGTCTTTTGGGGAAAAGTGATTAAAATGTTAAGTGTCTTGGCATATAATTCAATAGTGATCATCTGTTTGAGAGTTGAATTTAATATTACAGATTAACAACTTCCATTCTTTATATTTTAGCATTCATATTTTACCATTCAATATTTATAATATATAAAATCCTTAAATAGAAAACATTCTCAATGGATTTTTTTATTTTTACTTGAGGAGAATAGAATTATTGAGCATTTACATTTAACAAAGAATTGATCACTAGAATGACCCTTACAATTTTATTGTTAAAATTATTCCATTTAAAAGTGCTGAGACTTATTTCTAAAACTTACTAGAAATGGAGAAAGTAAAAAAAATCAATAAGGATATGTTTTAATACAATAAAACTTACATACTATGTCGTGGTCCACCTTTAAGGCTATTCTTTATACAAGAATACAAAGAGAAAGAAGGCAAATATGGAATTCTGATGAATAGGAATGATTTTAAATGGTGTTAGCATGCCTAAACTTACTCCCTCTCCATGATTTTGTACACTTTGTGCTACATTTATACTTATCAATACTTTATTTCATTTTGCATCTGTGCCTTGCATGTAGACAGACCCCTGAAATGGTGTATACAAACTTGATATGAAGAGAGCATCTGGAAGCCTTAATGAGCTGTAAACTTAAAGCTATTCTTAGAACCTAGAAACTCTTCAATGAATTTTTATGTCAGAAGAATAAGCTTGTTGCTTTTGAATTATGCATTCATCCCTGTATTTCTCTTATTTATGGTCCCCAGTAACGCTGTGGCTGAAGACTTTATATCTCGATTTCAAGCACTTGATATGCAATTCAGGTGCCTGACATTATTCTGAGCATAAAATAAGCTTCAACTAGCTATTGCCAGTGTTGTTAACATTTTACTAAGGTAGCAGATCAGGGTTGAACAAATGAGACCAAATGAGTGTGCATGCCTATTAGAGTGGCATGTGTAGGGTTTGGTCAAGCGTCAATATTCTTTCAATTTTAATATATGAGAGCAAAGTTCAGATGAGTTTAACCAGATTGATTCTCTATTATTTCTTTCTGGAGTCTTGTTCATAAGGCTGACAATATGGCTGTCAATACAAATGCAAATTCTGTCCTTCTCTTGGCTGTCATGTTGGAGTTATCATTGCTGTTCAGGTAGCAGAATACCAGTTACTCATTCACTCAAGGAGTCAGTACTCTATTGACATTTGCGGTGCAATAGAGGTTCATGGGGGATCCCATCTCTTCAGCTTGGGATGAATTTACACACATCTTACCTGAAGTAAGCTGCACCCTTTTCTCTGCACCATGGCTAGAATTCTTGATAGCTGTTGGCCTTCAGTGATGTATCTTATATACAGTAATTTCAGGAAGCCCATAAATAAAATTAGTATAGAGGAAGCCCAAGTTATGGTGGTGGAGACCAGAATGGGCATCCTAAGACCTAAGCTAGTGTCATGGAATGTTGCCTCACTTTCCATGGATTATTTCAGTATTTACATAACACTTCTTTTAGCACTGTGTGGACATAGTAAATTAAACATCTGAAGAACTGAGTTCTCATGCCAAATTGGCACTAATTCTAGGACTGTGTAAAATGTATTTACTGGGCCCAAGAACTACTTTTCTATAACTTATTGAAACAGCACCATGAGGGGGTCACAATGACAGGAATAAAGAATTCTCTGGGGCTATAGGTGACTTCATTTTTGATAGTGAGAGGGAAAAAGAGAGAAGTTAGTATTCTAAGAAAACAAGCAAATTCAACTGTAATTGTATCTTCACCTTGCCTTCTACTTTGTTATGTGCCTTCTCCTTTCTATGTGGAAAAGCTCATTATTTCCTGGTGAGAGTTAAATAGTAGGGTTTTCATTATTGCTTTTATTTAGTAAGTAATAAGAGGTGATACACCTTTTAGTTTTATGAAACTCTAATATTATTGAACCATATAGAATTGCAGAATCAGTCCTTAATTTTATACATGAGAAAGCTGAATCCCTGAAGAAAAGTGACAGCTTAGTTCATTATTCAATGTCCATTCACTCATTTAGCAAAAATTTAAGTGCTTGGCTTGCAATGTGCCCAGTGAGGCACTGTGGGGAGACAGAGAGGACTAAGAGAGGCTCCTGCATGAGATTCACAGGAAAGAATGAAGAGAGTGCTATTACCAAGATGCAGGCAAGTTGCTGAGGGAGCTATGCACCACTCATGAAGGTGGCATTTCTTTTTCTCCCTGTCTGTGCAGGGGTGGGGTGTGGGGACGGGGGAAGGGGAGGGGGGTTGGATAATAGAGGAGAGCCTTGGTCAAATCTAGAGGATTCCAAAGTAATTGCTTCCAGATTTCCTATCAAACTATGAAGTAGTATGGTTTTTGCTCCAATTCATGGAATATTACCATAATTAGATAGGTATTTCTAATTAAAAAATACTTAGTTGTCTAACATATTTCTCCCAAGAAAATTGCCATTCAAACACTATTGCTGATTTTCATCATTACAAAGATTAAGATTCATGAGTCATAAGAAAACGTTTGCTTTCAATTAAAAAAAAAAGCAAAACTACTGCAATAAAATGAATGAAAATATGGAGCCATCTGTGTCTTGAATGATAATGCCAAATGAGTATTTATTGTAAACAATACAATTTATTCAAGTCCACTTTGAATGGAGAGTGCTTTAGTGTACATGCAAAAAAGGAAAATGAATTCTTTCTTCATTCATAGACCTTATATGCTACACAGCGTCATACAGGTGCATATGTGATATGTGCATATATAGCTCTAATATTCGTATGCAACACTTCCTGACAGGAAATGCAGTTAATTCCCAAACATCCACTATCGGAAGTGTCACTTTTATCTGTCACCCAAAAGACAGTTCAGGCCCTCATTACCTCTGGTAACTGTCATAATGCCATAGTCTCCTCTAATCAGCAACCTGGTATTTTCCCATCTGTTCTAGTCTTTGCAGAACCATAAGATTACTTTTCCTAAAACATGACTTAAGTCACACTTTCTTGCTCAAAATTTCCCAAAGCTGCACATTTACAGAATATAGTCCCATAAACTTCATAGCAACATAGTAACTATAATTTTCCAACCTTCTCCCGCTTCAAGCTGAAAACACCCTTCCACTCCAGCCAAGGAAATCAAATGCCATCCCCCTTTCCTACTGAAGTTTTCTCTGTTCTAGAAACCTGCGCCAAGTCTCCCCACCTCCCCAGCCCTCACTGACAGATCAGGCCCACTAATCTCTGCCAGAGGTACGTGTTCTGTATCCTGTCTTTGGCACCCAGTAGTAAGTGCAATATTTTTGTGAATCCATTTTTTCTCTGTTTGAATGAGTCCCTAAGCTCCTGGAGGGGTGACTGGATGATCTGAAGAAGGCTCTATTAAAAAAAAAAATTAACGTACAATGTGATAAGGATCTAATGTACAACATGAGGACTATAGCTAAGAATAGTGCCTTATATTCAGGATTTTGCTAAATGAGTGTATTATAGCTACTCTTGCCACAAGTAGAGGGGTGTTGGGGGAAATGCGTAATTATGTGAGATGATAGATATGCTAATTTGTTCCATTATAATAACCATTTTACTATATATGTATCTTATGTTGTATGCCTTAAATACATATAAATTTTAAAAAATTAAAAAATATTTCATGTTTTGTAATTTTTGTGGGTACATAGTATGTATATATATTTATGACGTACATGAGATGTTTTGATACAGGCATGCAATGCACAATAATCACATGGAAAACAGGGAATCCATCCTTCAAGCATTTATCCTTTGTGTTACAAACAATTCAACTATATTTTCAAATGTACAATTAAATTATTTTGACTATAGTCACCCTGTTGTGCTATCAAATACTGTATCTTATTCATTCTATTTTTTTGTGCCGATAAAAATATTTCTTAAATGTCTTGATTATTTGGTTAGATCTTCAGATACTGTGAGACCACCAGGACCAGGAATTACTTCTTGCACTTACAAATCAGTGAGCCCCCTCCTCTCCATTTCAGTGGAAAGCTTTATAGACACTGGGGAGGACCGAGTAGCCGAGCTGCTGAAAGATGGAGACTTCTCTTATCAACCATTAGTTCAGATCTTCTCTATTAACATTACTTCAAGACACCACCAACTTGATTTTTTTTTTCTTTCTAAAAAGAAGAAGAAGAAAAAAAAATACTGCAGTCCCTAGCCAATAAATAACTCACCTGAAGGTCAGGAACACCCCCCTCCCTCCTTTCTCACAGGGGGTGTCTGGGAGGGGACAGGGGGCTGGAGAGTCCAGGCCATCGTCTAAGTGGGAACCAAGGGCTAAAGCTATAGGCTTTGGCAGCTGTCTCCCGGCGTTGTCCGCGGAGCCTGACCCTGCGCCAGGAAGGAGGAGGCTGTGCTCATATAACTGTCCTGAAGTACTGCGGTGCCCCCTCCCCCGCGGCTGGGAGGGCAGGCAGGACGAGGTTGGCTTTCCTCGCACGGTCTCTGGGCGTGGGCCCCCGCCGCAGCTCCGCGGAGCCTCGGTGTCTCCTGCAACAGGGGGCGGGGGGAGCCGCGGCGAGCAGCCCTGGGCTGCGGCTTCCTCCCCACGCCCGAGTCTCCTGCGCACCGCCGCCGAGGACGCGCGCCCGAGCCTGGTCCGCGCGCAGGGGCTCCCCGGCGATTTCAGGTAACTTTTCCGTTTCCCAGAGTGGGGGACTGCGAGGGGGTCTCGGCTTTACGAGGTGCGGAGGAAGAGCCCGAGGCCTGGAGCGAGGCGCGCGGGGCTGTGCGGCTGTCGCGGGGCTCCGGCGCCGAGCGGTCTCCAGAATCCCGAGCCCCGCGCCCGGCTTGGCCGGGGTCCCTACCCGCCGTCCCGCTCGCCGGGACCCCAGCCGGGCCGAGCCTGTTCGCCGCGCCCAGCTTCCGCTCCGTCCGCCGCGCTGCAGCAGCAGCTGGGCCGGCGAGCGGAGCCTGAGCCCCGGCCTCCGGCCTGGGGGCCTCCCTGGGATCCTTGGCCGAGGGCGCGACTCCGTCCCCGTGTTCCTTCTCTGTCAATTTGCGCAAATCCCCCGCCCGGGGCGCCATGTTTTAAGTTGCCCCTTGGGCTGGGGGCGAGCGCGGGCCAGCCCCTCCCGCGGAGAGGTGCGGCGTGGGGGCGACACTGCGGCGCCGCCCGGGCGGGTGGAGGCTGGCTGGCCGCGGGAGGAGCCCTGAGCCCAGCGCGCGGCGCTGCGGGCTTGTCCCGGGTGCAGGCGCGGGCGGGCGCGGCTCGGGGCCGGTAAGGTGCGCTCCGCACAAAGCATCCCCGCTGGACAGCGGGGCCGGCTGCTTTTATGTAACTTGCCTCGTTCCCCGAACTGGGGCAGCGGCCCCGGCCCGCGACAGGGCACGGCCGGGTCGGTGGGGGAGGAGGAGGGAGCGTCCGAGCGGGGTTGCCCTGGGCTTGGGCACCTGCAGGGCCCCCTCTCCGCTGGCACCCTGGCGCGGGAGCGCGGGCGGGCCGGGGGCGCACGGGTCGGCCTGCGGTGGCCGGGGGACTCGGGGCGGCGCGACTCACCTGGCGCCTGCGGGGCTGCGATTCGTCAGGGGAGGTGTCTGCGAAGGCGGCTCTGCGGCGGTGGGGGTGGGGAGGCTGGGACTTCGGACCGCGGGAGTTGGGGGTCTCAGCCAGTTCCTGGCGGGTGTTTCCTGGCTGCTGCCGCAGGGACTTGGTTTTTCGGGTTTCCCCTGTAGTCTCGCCAGACTTCTTCCCCTTCCCCGCCACACAGCAGCCAAGTTCATGGCTTCTGCAATGCGGTGGGTGTGGTTACCTAGTAAATTGTAACTATGGTCCCTTGCAATGAGAGTATTCTTCAGTTTTCTTTTTATATTACGGATCTGAAGTTTCCTAGGGTTTTCCTTTAGTTGCAACCCAGGGTTAAAGTTGGTAGAGATTGTTGCAGAACAGAACAAATAGGATGATAAAGGAAACATGTGGTATTAATTACTTGTGGAGGTTGGGCTGGGAGGTCCTGAGAGGGCCAGGCAGTCCTGCTAATGCAGTGCTTCTATTGCGTGTTTAAGTTATTTCAGCTTTTTTACATTAGTCCTGCGAAATTGCTTTTGCAGATATCCTGCCTGTCCTTTTTTTGGAGGGTGGTGGGCAGTGGGAATTTTAGGCTCTCTGAGGCGACCAGGTGTGCTGGAGTTTCTCTTGGTAGCATTAACTTCTATAGTACAGAAAGTGTCACACCAAGTGCTAAAAGCATTATTTTTGAAATTTACTCTGATTTTTAACGTCACAAGGAAACAAAAATGATAAAATTCCACTTATGTCTGTGATCCATGGAGGTAGTCTCAATTAGAACAAATTAAGCAGAAAAGCCCTATTAAGAAAAGAGAACAGCACATTAAGCTCCAGTGAACTCTGGGGACTGAGAGGTGATTTCTGTCTTGGCTCAGAGATAGTGTTTAAAAAAATGCATGTTAATTTTGGTATCAAACTTTAAAAACTTTAGAGTAACAAAATTAATGTGAGAGGGAATAAATTCTAAATTAGAGAAGCATGACTTCAGTTTGTTAATTCGTGAGGCATTGATAGCTGGCTGAATGCTTAATACTGTCTGATTTGCATTTTGATTTTCTGGTAGTTTAGAAAAGCAAAATATCAGATGCATAACTTACCGCATAAAGTTTATTTAGTGAATACACTTTAGCCAAAATAAGTTTTTCAAAACAGAACATGTTTTGTGAATAATTCATCCATAACAAGAAGAGTAGCCACTTGAATTTGTAAGCCTCTTTTAGGTGAAGGATTCAGTTGCTATAGGTCAAATGTCAGTGTCTCAGTGAAATACTTACATTTATTTTTTAGCACATTTCTTCTGCATAACTGCGACTTAGGCTAAAAGCAATTTTTTATCAATTCTTGTACAGTGCTTGGACTTTGGCTAACTTTGTGTCGAAATACAAGAGCAAGATTTTTTTAAACTTGATTGGATGCAATTTTATTTATAATTGTTTTTTAAAAAACTATTTGGTCCAATGCATTAGGGGGGCACCTAGGCAGAAGAGAGGCACCTATCCATGTACAGAGAGATGTGATGCTTTTATCATCTTGTGACTCTTTTCTGGACTTACTATGGTATATTGGATTAAGTGTGGCAGGAACTTGCTATGAAAGTATGTTCTTCCATGTTGTATGATGTGCATTCATCTTTTAAGTTAGTGCTTTCCCTAAAATTCACAAATTAGAATTCATGTCCTCTCCAATAAAATAGAACTCCAAGACTAGACTGAAAAATAAATGTTTCCTTTCTGTGAGAATTTGACTATGTAAAGAGAGAGTTTTTTTTTTTTTTTTGAGATGGAGTCCTGCTGTCACCCAGGCTGAAGTGCAATGGTATGATCTCAGCTCACGATAACCTCCAACTCCCAGGTTCAAGTGATTTTCTTGCCTCAGCCTCCCAAGTAGCTGGGATTACAGGCGACCGCCACCGCGCTCGGCTAATTATTTTGTATTTTTAATAGAGACGGGGTTTCACCATGTTGGACAGGCCGGTCTCAAACTACCAACCTCAGGTGATCCGCTCGCCTCGGCCACCCAAAGTGCTGGGATTACAGACATGAACCACCATGACTGGTGAGAGGGGCTTCTTAAGTAATCTACCCTGGCTGTCTTTAATTCCCATAGTCTCCTCTAAGTACCCCATCACCAGTTTTCCGTGGAATATAGACTCACCATTGAAACCCATGAATCAAATTTATCTTTAGCACCACTTCATTTAGAGAGATACTTAATGGTGCAATTGCTGCATCTATTTCTTTCAAAAGGCTAGCTAGCTGCTGATTTGTTGGGAACTCATCAAGCAGTCAGCTCCCAGAGGGTTCTGCTGTTATTTGATTTTCCTTGGCTGTGAGGAATTCTGTGCTCTGAAGCAAGGACTGGAGCAGTGAAGTCATTGTTCTGCCTGGTGTTGTGACATTACTATGGCTCAAAGGAAACAAGGGTGGGGCAGCCAAAACCAGATCATCTGAAGCATCTTGCTGGCTTTAAAACTTTGCCTGATCAATGAATGAGACTCTCCTTTCTCCAGTTGAACTGCATTGAGAGGTATTGTTTGGAGAATGGGAAGATATAAATGAATGTAAGATTGCATGGGAGAATGTGTCTCCAAGAGTAAGGTAGGGGAGTTTTTTTGTGTGTGTGAAATAGTAGAAAGCATTGAATATTCCTTAGGTAGCGCAAAATACTGTAATTTTTTTAGAAGGGCCATTTACAAAATTAAAGAACAAGAAAAATGAATCTGTATTTTTATTTACACATTGAGTCAACATATTTCTTACTGTTGTTTTTTGTACTAAAAGAGCATTCTTTCTAAATTCTTGATTTAGATTATTAGTAATGTCTTTTTAAAAAAGTATGTGGTCTCTGTAAAGATGCAATTTACTTACTGAGTAGGCCATGTTCTCATTTATTTTTCAGTGATGAAATTGCAGTTAGCAATTGGAACAAATGGAAAAAGGTATTTCATAAGTGTAGAAGCTATCTGCAGTGATTTGGAATAATTGATTTCCATTTACATTTTTTGTTTTATTTACTAATTATTTTATAATTTAGCATTTTAATCCTAATTTAGAATTCTAGTGCAGAGATGATCAGAGATATGTTTCACTCAAAATAGTGTTGAATAAATAAGACTGAAATTCAGAAACTATAAAGTACATTTCATGTTTTCCTTTCTGAATTTATAGTAATATCAGCATAAAAAATGAAGAACCACAGAATGGCTGCAGGTGTTCCTTGTCTTTTCCATACCCCCTTGCTAAGATGACTGACATTTTTCATGTGAGTGTATTATGTATATAGGAGCTCTGGACAGGCCTTTCTTAACTGCGTAGCTATTCCAGAGCACAGTTTCAAAGCATAAAGAAGAAACAAATTGGGAAGAATGACACATGTGGAGAAGTTGAAATTAGGTGCCAGAATTGCAGATCACTTGGTTGAAATATCTTGGTATTGCATTTTTAGTCCTTGTGATGATTGGTTAAATTGCATACTTTGGAATTGTAAGCTTCTATCAGCACCAAACCCCTAATTCTTTTGTAATTTGCAGTATAGAGAAAAAGCTGACAACTTAATTTTTAGATTGCTGACATTTTGATACGTTGTTCTTATAACCCTGCTTTACAAAACAAAAACTGAGAGAGAGAGAGAGATACAGAGAGAGAGAAAGCAGAAAGGTCTATATTAGACCTAGAAAACAAATGCAATATTTAACCTGTCTTGATTGTATATTTTTCTCTTTAGTTATGTTGGGTGGGTGCTTGATGAGGATAGAAAGTTATTTCTCTTGAAGTTTATTTCCCAAACCAAGTAGAGGTCTAGATACTTAAAGCATTCAATAAATACTTATGGAATTGTATAAAAAATGAGGCCATTTATGACTTATGCTTTACTACCCCCCCCCAAAAAAAATCTTGGAGAAGGCTTAAAAAGCACTGCTGCTTTATTTAAAAATGAGAATTACTGGACTCGTGTGTGTAGTCATTATTTTTAATGGCATGGTCTTCTTCATAACAAGGTTGTTACCTCTGTCTACAGCTCAAATTGGGTAGGCCCTAGAGGTTTTGCCATATAAGGGAAGAGAATTCTGCAGGTACCAAGAGAAAAGAAGAATGGTTTCTTTGAGGAGAGAACTGCAGGGAGTCAGCTTCCTTTCCTGCCAGCTCTAATTGGTGTCATGGAGGACATCAGTGTGGAGGGAGTACTCTGAAGAGGGAAGGGATCAAATCGAAGGGTGACAAAAGCTGAAAAGGATTAGGGCTGGGAGATGATATTGATCCTAGCATTGAACTAAAAGGAGGAAAACTATTTTCTGTTTTAGCTCTCTCTTTGGTCATTTTTGTACATCATTGTGTTTACATTTTCAAATAGCAAATTTCTGTGTATTTGATTCAAGCCCCAAATTTCATCATTTCTAAAAGAAAATTATTTTTTCACATTTAACATCTCTGAAATTGGGGTATATCTTACATGACAGCCATGTGGCAGAGAAAAAGCTGGCAACTTAATTCATTGATTGTGAATGTTCATCAAAAATTGGGGATTGGATGTTAGTGGACTGGAGAAAATCCTGTAGACAGTAATGGAGCACTTTTTTTTTTTTTTTTTTTGAGACGGAGGCTTGCTATATCACCCAGGCTGGAGTGCAGTAGCATGATCTTGGCTCGCTGCAACCTCTACCTCCCAGGTTCAAGCAATTCTCCTGCTTCCGTTTCCTGAGTAGCTGGGATTACAGGCATGCACCACCACACCTGACTAATTTTTTTTGTATTTTCAGTAGAGACGGGGTTTCACCATGTTGGTCAGGCTGTTCTTGAATTCCTGACCTCATGATCTGCCTGCCTTGGCTTTCCAAAGTGCTGGAATTACAGGCATGGGCCACCGCACCCTGCCTGGAGCACTCGTAAGAAGTGATGCATTTTCAGTGCTCTTGGTGACCTGAGATGATATTGTGTGGAAAAGCATAGACAATAGTAACTCTTAGCTGTTGGAAGAATTGGATTCTGAATATGTAAGAATTTTTGGGAGTACTTTGGCCAGTCTATTTTGTTTATATTTTCTTTATGCATTGAAAAACTAAATCAATTTGAGTTCTTGAAGAAGAAAATGAAAATTCCAGTTTCTAAAAATGTATGAGTCATGGCTTAATGGACAGAGTGCTATATGACATAATGTTATCTCTTATAATCAGTGTCATGAATCTTAGGAAATATGGTTTATCATTTGGCTATGCAATTTTTTTGAAATATACTTATATGTAGTGCTTATTTTACACTGTCCATTCTGTGTATCAGTGATTGTTTTTCTGTGTATTATTGTTTCCTATAAAAGGATATGTGCATCTTGGGAAGGTAACCTTATTTCCCAAGATTCATGACACTGGTATAAGAGATTATGTTATATAGCACTCTGTCCATTAAGCTATGACTCATACATTTTTAGAAACTGGAATTTTCATTTTTGTCTTCAAGAACTCAAATTGATTTGTTTTTCAATGCATAAAGAAAAGATAAATGAAATAGATTAGCCACATATAGATATGTGCATCCTTTTATAAGAAAAATTTATTGAAAATTCTTCATTTTCCATTTTGACTTTTCCATTTCAGCCTTGTGAAGATGACTGAATTTTGATAGAGAATCTCAGTTAGTCATTGAGAAGACATACCAGATAGACATTCCAGAAGTCAAGAGGCCTGCGTTTAGCTGGAATATAGCTTGTGTGCTGGGAAGTAATGGGAGATGAGTCTAAGGAGGTAGTGTGAGGCCTGATTGTGGGTTTTTGGATATGAGACTAAGGGATATTTTGGACTTTGCTAGGTAGTGGGGAGTAATTGAAAGTTGAGTAGAGAAAGTTGAGTAGAGAAGAGTAGGGAAGAAGGATATTTTTCTGGTGATAAACGTAGGATGAGTTGGAAGAATAGGAATCTGGAGACAGATGGTCTTTAGTTAATGGACTTAGCCAAAATTTTGCAGATATTGAATATAATTTTTTTTTCAATGATTGATATTTTGGCAATTCATTCCATATTTTTGTGGGCGTATTTAACTGAAGATTAAATACTACTTTTGGACTGTTTAAGGTGGAAAATGAGATATACGAAATAAGGAAAAATTTTCCTTCTTATTTATCCTTTCAATGAACATATCTCAGTTATCTGAGACATCAAAGATAATACATTCTCACTTTAAAATATATTCTAACAATACTGTAAAACCAAAAGAAGAACTCTCATTATCTACTTTTCTGAATGTATCCTCTATCAGAGTGGAATAGAACAGACCTGGTTTGGGCTCCTGGTCCTGCTATTTAAGAACTATGTGGCATGGTTCTTTTAACTTCCTAGAGCCTGCTTGCTTATTTATAAAATGGGGATAATGCTTATAGCTCAAGGATATATGAGGATTAAATGATGTGTAATACATGCAGATACTGAACACAGTATCTGGTATATCATAAGTGCTTCATATATAGCAGTAGCATAATTTTGCACATATACAGACTCATACATAGGTTACATATTTTACGTGGATAGTCTTCTATCTTAAATACTTCTACATAACAGTATTTTTTTTTTTGAGACAGAGTCTTACTCTGTTGCCCAGGCTGGAGTGTAGTGGAGAAATATCAGCTTACTGCAAACTCCACCTCTAGGGTTCAAATAAGCCTCACAGGTTCAAGTGATTCTCTTACCTCACCTTCCCAAGTAGCTGGGGTTATAGACACCCACCACCCCAGCCAACTAATTTTTTTGAATTTTTAGTAGAAACGGGGTTTCACCATGTTGGCCAGGCTGGTCTCGAACTCCTGACCTCAAGTGATCTGCCTGCCTTGGCCTCCCAAAGTGCTAGGATTACAGGCATGGGCCACCGCACCCCGCCAAACTTTTTAAAAAATGTAACAGTATGTCTGGGGGAAGCTTTTTCATGCACACAAATCTATACTCACATCATTATTTTTAATGGTAAATAAATATTTTCTTTTGGTTCTGTGCTATACTGGTAAAGGATCATTACCTTAGTGATGCTGTTAATGTATAGCCTTGTCTTCCAGCCCCTCTGCTTCCTGCCACTTGCTGTCTACACTTCACGGCTCTCTTCTAGTATACACATCAGGAGGCTTGTGGTAAGACAGGATATTTAAAAAAATTAAAATCTCTGGTGATGATTGTGTATATCTCAGTGCTGTGTGTGAATATTTCTAACTAAAACGAGCAGACTTTCACTATATATTTCTTGATTTTTTTTAATTTGAATTTTAATGTCATCTTTTCATAGAGGGCTGAGCTCACTCAGCAAAGCCTAACCTGAGTTCTCAGGTGCCCACCATTCTCCCATGTGCTTCCTGGCATGCCTCGAGGGACAGCAGATGCAACAGCCTGGACCTGAACTAGACTCTCCAGAGTCAAAACATCCAGGGTCTGGGATAGTTCAGTAGGTGTGAGGGGGTCACTGGGCTCCCAGAGATGGAAAAAATTAAGCTTCCTTTGATCTATCTCTTGAGTTTCCAACCATTCCTTTGTCCTCAACAATAGAATGGTAACAAATGTCGTATTCCATTCACAGATTCTATGCCACTTCTCTAGGGATGTGGGCTGCTCTGTTATTCACAATCCCATGATTTTGACTGGTCTTCAGTGCATGTGGAATCCAGTCTTCATTTAGCCATTTGAGGAGAATAGCTTTATGATCCTGAAGGTGCTAGCTGGAATGGTGCACCCAGGCTTCTGTGAGGTGATGCCATCAGAGAGTCTAGAGGCCTAAGGTTGGCCCTGACAGTTGCACGCTTTACATAATTTGTATTTAGAGTTACTAACATCCCAGAGATATAGGGAGTTTTGGACAGTTTCATTACAGAGAATTATTCTTGAATTTTGGTGTGCTTTATACCATTTTGTGTGATTTGGTAACAACTTTTATTAACTTTAGAAGGAATATGTTTACTGGCTAAGTATAAGACTTAGAAAATAGAGGTTAACAAATTTGTATGCTCAAGACATCTGGAAAGCTTTTCCTCTGAATTCTTGAAATGAGAGCAGTAATTCATGGGAGGGGGAGTTATATTGTAGAACAGGGGTCCCCAATGTTTTTTTAGCATCAGGGACCTCTATTTTGCTTGCCTCCTGCTGTGTGGCCCTGTCCTTGGCCCAGAGGTTGGAGTTTCATGGAAGACAATTTTTACATGGACAGAGGTTGTAGGGGATAGTTTCAGGAAGAAACTGTTCCACCTCAAATCATCAGGCATTAGATTATCATAAGGAATGCATAGCCTAGATCCCTTGAATGTGCAGTTCACAATGGGGTTTGTACTCCTATGAGAATCAAATGCCACTTCTGATCTGACAAAAGACAGAGATGAGTTGGTAATGCTCACTCACCCACTGCCCACCTCCTGCTGTGCGTCCCTGTCCTTGGCCCAGGGGTTGGGAGTCCTTGTTGCAGAATAAAGAAAATAAAGGAGTTAGAGAAGATACAGATGGAAACATCTGCTAACCTTGAACTAGGTAACTGTTGGCAGGGTACTCCATTTCTCTAGGCAAGGTTCCTCAGTGTGAACAGATGAGGATGCTGCCTGCCTCAAGGTTGAAATGAGATCTGTGTTTGAAGACATCCAGAACCAGTCTAATGAGAGTATAAGCATAGTACTTATTTTCTCATTTCAGTAGTGTATGCTGTTGTCCTCTTTGCTTGTTTTTAGGGACATGTGTTTAAGAATTGTAAGATCCAAAGATGACCCTCAAGATGAGTATAGAATTTTGTGACATTCTACCATAAAACCCATAATCCAAAAATGACCCTCAATGAGAATGCAGAATTTGACTATGAAACTCTGGACAACAGTAGAGGTTTGCAAAGAATGAGACACAGTGGTTTTCAAATTTTTGCATTACAACAGGATCACCTGGTGAGTTTCTTAAAAAGAAATTTTTAAGGACCAATCCACAGATTCTCACCTAATAGATCTGGAATGGATCCAGACATCCTTTATGTCCAACAGGGACTTCGGTGAAATCTGATCCAAGTGGTCCCTGGACCACATTTTGAGATACACTGTCTTAAGGAACTTTGTCTTAATGACTCTCCAGCTTCTTCACTATTGTCAAATAAGCATTTAACCTGGAAGGAACATAAAATATAAATAAATAGTACGAGTGCTGGAGAGAATGATTAGCAGAGAGCAAAGAAGCCTGGCCTTGGACTCAGAATGCTTGGGTTTCTTTATGGCTGGTCCATCACTTGTAACTTTTGTGGCCCTAGGAAATTATGTAAAATCTGAAAGGTTAAGGAAGTAGGAAAGAAGGTTAATTTTGTTATCTATTAAATAGGAATAATGATAATTATGTAGCAGAATGGTCAGAGTGGTTGAGTAAGAATCTAAGTAAAAGTACATAGCTCTTAATATGTCTTCAGTTGGGGTCATTTTCTTTCTTTGTGATTGGTAGTAGAGTAAAATGACAGTGAAGAAGAGATGCTTCTATGAGTAAATGTGATTCTGCTGGTCAAAATTATACTGAGCTATTTGGGTTCTACAGATATTCCTAAGATATTATGAAGTTCTTCACTTATTTATGTGAAACTTAAGATGATGAAAAGCTTTCTTTACAAATGTGGCTATGTTTAGTGACATTCATATCAATGGTAAATGGTCAGACTACATTATAATTTGCATTTTTTCCTATGCTTATATCTGAGAAGGACACACACTCACATAATCCAAATAGAGGGACAACAAAACAAATGTCACTGTATATCACATTTCAATTGCATCAGTTTCTTAGACTCCGAAGATGAATTCAAGAAGGAACTTCAGCCTTTGGAGCTATAGTTTCCATTCAGCTTTAAGGTCTCAAGCTTTTCTGACAGCGTGGCCCTGTCATAAATTATGTAACCATTTTCAGACATCGGCTTTTTTCCCCGTCATTGAACCTTCTCTAGGTATCATCAAAATTGTGATTTTGGAGTTAACCTCTAAGAGGGTTTTCACATCAAGACAAGACATGTGAAAATGACAAAGGGTGGAATATACACGTATTAACCAATTAAATTTGATTTCTCTTTGGCCCACTCAGTGTCCAGTAAAATGTTCTTCTAAAACGTTTACTGGTTTTATTGGCTTAGCCTCATACCTCTTATTTCTCCATGCTCTTATTTAAGAGTTGGATTCCAACTTGATCTCCTTGCCTGAGGCTTCTCCTGGCTAGAATTGTAAAGCATCTTATTCAGTCATATTAGAGAGTGTAAGAGCCTGTGTGCTGCTCAGATCAAGGACAGTCCCCTTGGCGCCATATCTCAGTGAATGCTTTGTTGACCCCCAAGATGAATCCAGGTCTTCTCTACTCAGACCAGCTTCTGAATGATCTCTTCTCCAAATATTTTAGTTCAAGCATCTCCCAGAATAAAGAACCAAGGAAAATTAAACCATCTTTTGACCCAGTTTCCTCCTTGAGCTTATTGCCAGTGTTTCTCCCCAGCTACTTGGTTGTCAGACACGTCTTTGAAATTAAGATTTGTCCAGGCAGGATACTCATTTGGCATCAATAATAGTTAAAAGATTCATCAAAGTACTGAGATACACTGAAAAGACTAGACTGATGGCATGTACCAAAATGTGACTTTTGAGCCTTTGTAAAGTTTTGCTCCTTTCTCTGTTCTTTTATATATTTATTCCACAAATACTTATGGAATGCTTGTTATGAACCTGGCACCGAGCTCAGGCTGGAGTTACAGTGATGAACAAATCTGGTTCTACTTTCCTGGAAACTATTTTAAACAATGGGATGAGTCGTCAACAAATAAGATTTCAAATACTGGTGAACACTGAGCAGGATCAGAGCCCAGAGACTCTGCGTGTGGATTGCTGCTGTAGGTACTATCACTTAGGGGATGTTTAACATTTTACCAAGTCCTTCTTGTTGTTGCACTCCTTCTCTGCAAGTATGGTGTCAATTCTAGATTATTAGTGGAACCGAGCAGGGACCATATCTAATCATCTTTGTGTCTTTGATCCTGGTACAGTACGTCACACACAGCAGGCTGTTGTTAACTGCTAAACAGATAGTTCTTACTCTCGCATGCCTTTTTCTTGTACGTTGCTTTTCCTTGTAATAGTTTTTTGATTGAAAATATACATTCACTTCTTTCTCGTGTAAACCCAGTTTCTTCTACTGTTCTACTCAGATCTGGACTCACCTCAAGCTAATGAAGCTGAAACTTCAGGACTCCTTTCTTACAGAACCATTTTTCAAAGTTTGCACCACAGTTTGATTTTTATGATCTTTTTCTTTTCTTTTCTTTTCTTTCTTTTTTGTTTTGACAGGGTCTTGTTCTGCTGTCCAGGCCGAAGTGCAGTGGCATGATCTTGGCTCACTGTAACCTCCACCTCTTGGGTTCAAGTGATTCTCGTGCCTCAGCCTCCCAAGTAGCTGAGATTACAGGTGTGTGCCACCACACCTGGCTAATTTTGGTATCTATAGTAGAGACAGGATTTTGCCATGTTGGCCAAGCAGTCTTGAACTCCTGGCATCAGGTGATCTGCACACCTTGTCCTCCCAAACTGCTGGGATCCCAGGCATAAACCACCGTGCCCAACCTATAGTATTTTTTCTTAAAGAAGGTTTCCCAATTGCAAGAGCCTTGGCAATTAAAAAACCTGGATATATCCCTAATCCTAACCCATATTAAACTGTCCCTTTTCTCAATTTCGACTCTAATTCTAGCTAACCAAAATCCAGAATTTGGCTGTATCAACTCATCTTCTTTTGAAGTATCTCATGGCCACACCTGGGAAATACACTCAAAGGCTTGAATTTGTGACTTAAACACATCACTGAACCTCTCAGAGACATACCCTCATCTACAAATGTGCAGAACAGCTGTTTCTTCTTTTTTCAGAACTATTGCAAAGATCAAATGGTGTAATTGATGTGAAAGCACTTTTCAAACTGTTAAGATGTATAAAAAAATAATGGACAGTGTTGTCAGGGAGTAGAGTTGGAAAGCTTTCAGGGGAAGGAATGTCTGATTTCCTTAATGCTCTGCTCTGCACCCTGTGCCTTCATCTATCTGCCTAACAATGGAGTATATCCCGAGTACATATGTATTTGCAGCACTACCCAGGCACCGAGCAAAATGAATGTCACCGCCCACTCTCACGGGGCTTCCTGTCACCCTCAGCACAGAGATAATTAATTGCTGCCTCCCGAGTGCTGTGATAGGGGAATTGGGGCATGAAAGGCACACAAAGGAAGCTCACCTACCACTTGTGGGGGTGTGGCTGTGGAAGGAGAGGGAGTGGTGTCCAACCTGAGACTTGAAGGATGTCCAGGAGCCATGTGGTAGAGAATAGGGAGAGCTGGATAGAGTCTGGAGTTGGCTGGACAGGAGGGTGTTAGAGGTGACTGAGCAGCAGGTACAGAGGCCAGGAGGAAAGAGGGAGACATTCATGTGGCTGACCAGTAAGATGGGCTCCGAGGGCAGTGGGGGAGATGAGTCTTAGGGGCAGCTGGGGTCAGAGTTCAGGGCCCTGTGAACCATGTAATCTTGAGGGTGAGGCGGAGCCAGTGAGGGGTGTTACCTTGTTGGAAGACACGGTCAGATGTGCTTTTCATAAAGCTTTTGTATTAATTGAGAGAGTTTACTTTTTTCAAGGATAATATTATGGTAAAAATGTGTGTTTTTTGAAGGAATACATGAATGACTCAGTGAACTCCTTAACAGTTTCTGGCACCGCAGCAGTCTAGCTTTATGCTTAGAGGACACATATTTAAACTTTAGAAACTTCACTTTTTTCCTATAAAATAAAAATCACAGTTAATATCACAATATATCAATCTGTACAGCAACCCTAAATATAAGTACTCTGTGCATAAGTACTCAATAAATGGTACTAATGTTACTATCCAGGGAAGAATTGAGGATAATCTGAACTAAGGAAGTGCTAGAAGAGTTGGAGAAAAATGAATAGTTTGAAAAATGTTTAGGAGGTAGAAGTTTGAGCCTTGGTGACATGTTGGGTATGGGAGGTGACGGAGAGGGGAATGGCCCCACTTGCTGTTCCCTGAGAGATATATATTTGATGATGATGGGGTTGCCGATGGTGTGTGCAGATCAGGAGTTTGTCCTGAAGTTCCTGTGGGACATTTCAGAACCCATGTCTAGTAACCTTCATGCATCAGCCTGCAAGCCAGAGAGGTACAGCTCAAAGATCAAGACTTAGAATCTTCCAGGTAGGAAGATAATTAAACAGAAGCTGAAGTCACTAGAGAGAGGGCAGAGTGAAGAGAATCTGCAAGGGAGAAAAGTAGAAGAGGAAAAGATACACGAAGCTGGGGAAATATGATTCAGAAAGAAGAAGTGTTCACGGGGGTTCTTGAACGTTCAAATGACACGAGGTCTGCAACACTCCCTTTGCCCTTAGCCATGGTCATGATGGTGTGTTCGCCAAGAGGAGCTTGGAGGAGCAGTACCAGTTTTCCAAGCTTGTGCACCGGTTCTTTCACCTTGGCTTGCCTTTCATCCTCAACCCCCTGTGTTCTGAGGGGGGCAGCCAGGCTGCTGTGGGCTAGGGCTGAGAGGAAGGCAGAGCACACAGCAGGGGAACCTGGTTCTCAGGAAGAAACCAAAGCACAGATGTCTTTGCCACTGTAGGTGAGGTAACATATATATATGTATTTGATGTAATTTTTATCCATCGTGTTTTATTTTTTAAAGAAGTATATTGAGAGGCAAAGGTGACATTGTTGGAAATGTTTACCTCCTGTGTGGCTAAGGGACTGTATTTAAAATTGTGACAGGCAGCTCAGCTTAAACCACTAAACATAGATTTGCAGTATTTTCTTTTATGTAGCCTTTTTCTGTAGATCATAAAAGGCTTTAATGTGTAGTTTCGGAGCAGTGCCAGGGCAGCGATGACAGCTGTTTAATTCCCTTAATATGCCCCCTGTCTTCCCATGATCATGGAAATGATTCTGCCAGTGGTAGAATATTCTTGATCACAGCTGAGCAAAAATGTTGCAGCTGTCTTGACCATTACTCAAAGATAAGCAGTAAGTGTCATTTTAACCCAAGGATGGTTAATTAAGAAACTAGAAGATGGGCCGGGTGCAGTGGCTCATGCCTGTAATCGCAGCACTTTGGGAGGCAGAAGTGGGCAGATCACTTGAGGTTAGGAGTTCAAGGCCAGCTTGGCCAACACGGTGAAACTCCATCTCTACTAAAAATACAAAAATCAGCCAGACATGGTGATGGATACCTGTAATCCCAGCTACTTGCAAGGCTGAGGCACAAGAATCACTTGAACTTAGGAGGTCGACACTGCAGTGAGCTGAGATCACACCGCTGCACTTCAGCCTGGGTGACAGAGTGAGACTATCTCAAAACAACAAACAAAGAAAAGAAGCTAGCGGATGCAGGGATGGGGTTGAAAATTCTTTTACAAAAATATTGTAAAATATTTCTGATACACAAAAAAGTTGATTGAAAATATGATGACCTGTATATACAGCATGCACAAAATGTGATCCCAGCTGGGCTCAGTGGCTCAAGGTCTGTCATTCCACCACTTTGGGAGGCGAAGGTAGGAAGATCACTTGAGCTTAGGAGTTGGAGACCATCTTCAGCAAAATAATGAGACCCTATCTCCACAAAAATTAAAAAAAAAATTAGCCAGGCATGGTGGTGTGTTCCAGCTACTTGGGAGGCTGAGGTGGGAGGATTGCTTAAGCCTGAGAAGTCAAGGCTGCAGTGAGCTATGATTGTGCCACTGTACTCCAAGCTTGGGTGACAGAGCAAGACCCTGTCTTAAATAAAATGCAATAAGAACAACCCCAAATTGCTAAATCTCCTGCATTCTCTACGTGTGCACATGTCGCTCCCTCTTAGAAGTGACCACTCTTCTGGATTTGTGTTTCTGATAACCATACATGTCTCTCTTCCTTTCCACATCACTATTTCTAGCATTACTAAATTATTTGCGTTATTGTTTTTAATGTTTAAATTTTTAAAATAGTATACTGTGCATATCCTTCTGTAGCTTGTTTGTTGTCTAACAGATTGAGAGATCTGTGTATGTTGATATCCGTAGTATTCTACTGTGTGTTTGTTAGTTGAAGAATGGAAGCTTTATGCAAGGTTCGTGGCTTCCTCACTGAACCTTGAACTGGGTCATGCTTCTCCCTTCTCCCACAGAGGCATTGGACTTACTGAGCCCTCAGCCTGGAACATTCTTCCTCTGCATATTCACAGCTGGCTCCCATGCCTTTCTTCACCCTTTGCACTTAGCATAGCCTCATACTTACCGTCTCCTGGCCACCACAACATCTTACATAACCTGCTCCCCTTCCCTGCTTACTTTTCTTCATATCACTACACATTTTATATTTCTCCCTCAGCCAGAATATCAGCTTCATGGCAACAGAAGTTTTATCCATTTTATTCACTGCCACAAACCCAGCTTTTAGAACACTGCTTGGCACTTTGTAGGTGCTCAGTAAATCCTCAAATGAAAAGAGTCATTTAAAATATAATGTGAAACAATCCCATGAGTTTATGAGGGAAAATCCCAGCTCAGTCTTTAACATTTTATTTAGTAGATATGATTTTGTTAAAAGTGATTTAACTTTAAATTGTAAATAGAACTTCAAAATGTGAGACTCCCTGATGAGAAGAGCTTGCCTGTACTGCCTGCAGGAGCTTCTTGGAATACAGGAGAATCAATGTGTGCTGAACCAAGACCTTATCCCACCTAACAGTGAGTTTAGCCATGCTGCTCAGGGTGATGGTTGTGTTTTGGTCATTTTCAATTAACTTGAGCTTGGGATTCATTACGTTTTTTTAGGATAATTTCTCCCACTTCAGGAATGAACGCTTCCACGTTGTGAATACTTTCTCTGATGTACCATCTGCCTGCCCCTTTGTTCCCTTCCAATTTTAGCATAGTCTAAGGTAAACAGTTGTTGTTGTTGTTGTTTTTAACCAATGAATATTCCATTGTCTTGTAATTTGGAAAATAATTTGTACTCCTCTCATTTTCACTGTCTGTATTCAGTGCTGGGAAAATCAAAGTGCAGTTGCTTTTTAATTTTGAGCTCTTCGGTTAAGCATCAGCTAGATAAGCGAGAGTTTGATTAGGTGTGCATTCTCATTAAAGAAACACAAATGATAATTTTTCATTTGGACTACTGTAGGAAATTATTCTGAAATATAAAGATATTGGTGGCTTCCTGTTGGTAACATCATTTATAACTTAGTTTTGAAGAATTTCTCATTCACAAGAAGATTTTTGTTGCTGACTTATTTCTGTTTTTTTTAATTGAAATTGAATTTTTCTCCAATCAGAGAATCTGTCTGCATTTTAGGAGGGCAGAGATCTCGGGACAATCTGTCTACATTTTAGGAGGCAGAGATTTTTCTTTATCTAGCTCCAGGTACTCAAGTAAGTGTTGGTGAAAATGAATGGTCTCTCTTCATTGTTAAATTTGTATTCCGTTATAATCCCTTCTTTCTCATGCCAGTGGAAACTTGTTCTTGGAGGAGGCACCCAGATCAGTGCTATATTTGAATGTGTCTCGTTGATAAACGGAAGTTTATTGAGTGGTGAAGAAGATGTCAACTTAGATATTTTCTAATAAGTGAAGGTGTGGGACACCTGGACCCTCCATAATTATTTCTTGTGAGCTACATCAATGATGAGCCACATGAATTAAGTTTGACCAAGAAATACAGGTGCTTTGCCTCTGTGGCTCCATCTGTATTTGGTTTCACTGATTTCAGGATGTCTGATAATAATTGTTACTCAATTGGTTGTTATTACTCTCCAGGATGGACAGTCAGGTTTCTGTCTCAGAGGTGGATCAGCAAATTAGATGTTTTGAAGCTCTTTTTAGAGAGTCTCTAATGACATAGATAATTGTTTTTATGGTTTTCTGTAAAATGGAATTTCCTGGTAGAGCTGTCTCATTTCTTAGTGGCCTTTTATCCGATACTGCAAAGAGATTGAGGTGGGAAGTTTCTCAGTAGAAATACCAGCATCATTACCATCTTCATAAGCACTTAATTTGCATTGGTTGTTTCTCCTATAGAAGACATTTTCTTAGATGGAGGTATGAGGGTCCCTGCAATGATTTTTATGCATCTGCCTGATAAAGCAAGTTGTCTGAATGGTGGAGAAGAATATCTCCATATCAATTTAGATATTCACTAACAATGGAAACTTTAGGAGACTGCATTCTCTTCATGTCTCCAAGTTCTAAGAAGATATTCATTAATCCTTATTTCATATGTTTTATATATTATATAACTAGGCATATGTATTATAATATGTCTGTAATAATCATATGTGTTATAATCACTGTGGAAGTTTTAGATTTGTGATACACAGTGTTATCATTATACATTTATATAATCTCTACATATAATCCCAGCTCAGTAACTTTTAACGAATGTTGCAGCCATAAGCAAATTCTTTAGTATCACTTAATATCAGTGCCGTCACCTAGAAAGCGTGCATAGTAATACTAGCCTCATTGTATTTATGTGATGTTTTATGTGCATATTAGTGCATATATAAAATGGGAATTGTAGGAAAGCTGGCCTCATCGTGTTACTGTGTGTTATTGTTAACATTACTATACATTGTAGAGTTTGTTTCCAAATGCCAGTGCTGGACCCTGTGAGTGCTTTCCTAGGGCCATGGCATGCCTCTTGGATAACTCCTGGTTGCTTTGACTGTCTGGGTTCCACACTGACCAGCTCAGGGCAGGTGGCTGCTGGGCTATCGGGGGCCTGCTCTACTTGGGTCCAGCTTGGAACAATGTAAGAAAGGTCATTATGGATTGGGGTAGGGGGGACTTTGGTCACTTATCTCACTTTTGCCTGTTGTTTTAGATTGAATAAAATGAAATATGGCATGTCTGTGTTAAAACTGGGTTTTCTACCAGAATGATTAGAAATGAAGAACTGAAATAAGTTCAATCAAGAGAATTGAGCTCACAGTGAGGACTTTTATTGTGTGCATCTTTCGTTTCAGACCAGCACCTCT